>JAWQEG010002638.1:0-50000 GCA_033782935.1 Petrolisthes cinctipes | reverse complement strand
GGGAGGAGAGGGGACTGGGAGGGGAGGAGAGGGGAGGGGAGGGGAGAATGAGGGATATATGAAAGGGGCCCACTCTACCCCCCCCTAACCCCCCACCTATATACCCAATATTCTTATCTCGTTTCTTTAGTTGCTCGAAATTTTAAAATATAAAAATCTTTGTTGTAGTGGTGGTGTGTGGAGCAATTAATTACTTCAGGGGAGATAGATTCTTTTGTTGGTGAATTGGAATGTCTCTGATTCCTCCAAACTATGCCACAAAACAATCCCCTATTACTACCACTGAGGGCGTCTGTTTTCTGGCATAGTTAGGAGGAATCAGTAGCCTTCCAATCTGCCAACAAGACAATCTCCTTAAATGGTGGCCCGCAAAAAGTTAACATTGGAGTACATAAACAAAGTGATGTAGATGATGGAATGAAAAATAAAAAGGCGTTGAATATAATAAGAAAAAAAAAACTAATGATTTGATAATAAGAAAAGTTTACGATGACTTTCTACCCGTCAATATAATTACTCTTTTGTTGAGAAAGGAGGACACTTGAAAGGCATAGTAACATTCCATTCTACAGTTAAGTTAGGTTAGGTAAAGATAGGATAAGTTAGGTTAGGTTAGGTTATGTTAGGTTAAGTTAGGTTAGGTCATATAGGAGTGGGCTTCGAAATAATTATTCTCCTAGGCTAAAGATGGTAAATTTAACTCTTCTTACAACCTTCATTGACATCTTCACACTCGTCACTCGGGATGTCAGTATTTTGAAAGTGTCTAAAAAGGACCGAAATTCGTCAAATTCGAGTAGGTTTTATGAGGACACGAAATATACACAATACAACAGTGTACTTGAACCTCATTTTTACAATACTCAGACTGCGTGGGTTCTCCTTCTCCTCCTCCTCCTCCTTCTACTCACTCTCTACCACACGTGTTTGTTTATCTTCCTGGGAATCTGTACAGTAGGGATCGTAAAGTACCACCGTGGACAATACTGTACTTCTTTTTCCATTCCTCTCACTCTCTCTCCCTGGAATTCCAACCAAATGGGGAGTTGTTGTGTGTGTGTGTGTGTTTGTTTTTTTTTTTTTTTTTGAACTGTCGTCACCGTCAATATTTACTTATCAGCTGTATCCCATTAGGTGTGGTACAGTCTAGGTCAAAAGTTGTTATCCACTCCACGCCTTTTAAAGGAGCGATTTTCTTGTTGGCAAATTGGGAGGCAACTGATTCCTCCTAACTATACTCAGGTAACAGGTAACAGGTATGCCAGGTAACAGACGCCCTCAATGGAGTACTAATAGGGGATCTGTTTGTGGCATAGTCTGGAGTAATCAGCTGAGACCTTTCAATTCACCAACAAAAGAATCGCCCCTTTAACTGTACATACCAAAACATGGATGATATAATGCGACAACCAAACACAGCGACTCCACCTATCAAGAGAAAGAGTACAGACATCGATTCTAAATAACATCACGAATGGGTAAAGAAGATCTCCAATACAACGACCGTAAAGCCAACAGCAGCATTAAGCCATCATGTCCTTTGCCATTAGAGATCAGTGTTAATGGTCTGATATACTATAGTGGTGCACCATTACAGTCGTCTGCTTGCCACCATCACCCAAGAAGCAATGACACTATAACATAATACAGTGTTTTTTTTGTTACTATTAATACAGTGTGGTGTTCCCAGGAGTCCCATATTTAGAGGATGAGAGGTAAATTAAGGTTTCTCTATTTACTACCCGGCCAGTCACGTCATAGGGTTGACTTATTTATACATCTTTAGTAATACCAGTTCTTCAGTCTGGTGATTTGGTTGTATCAGTGAGAATGATAATAGTATGACAGATGACCATTTAAATTATTAAGGTCTTACTAAAACCATCATCACCATTAAGATCACCACTATTATTCACACCACAAATAGCAACATCATCTTTATTACCATCATAAATATTATAAACACACACACACACAAACACATACAAAAAAAAAAAAAAAAAAAAAAAAACACACACACACACACACACGCAAACAATAGCCGGGTAGAGAGGGGCAGTGATACTATTAGATGAGGAGGTCTGGGTCACACACCGCTCCACACCCTACGGCAATGAATGGTGGTGGTGGTGGTGGAGAGGAGACAAAAAACTCCAGTAATGATGGTAAGAACACTGCCCCGGGTGTGTGTGTGTGTGTGTGTGTGTGTGTGTGTGTGTGTGTGGAATTAATCTGAGATGTGTTTCGTGGCATAGTTTGGAGGAATCACACACCTTCCAATTCACCAACAAAATAATCCCTCCTTAATTAATATAAAGACTACTATTTCCTTCATCCTCCGTCCTCCATCCTGTAAGCAAATCAGACTCATGCTTGACCAGAGAATGATGGACGGATGTTGAAGGATGGAGGTAGTATAGTGTGATGTGTGTGTGTGTGTGTGTACCCTTTTATGGTCAACATCTTAATTAATGAAAGGGTCAACATTCCAGTGTCTGTAAATTGGAGGCTTCAAGGTCCTTCAAGACGTGCCACAAAACAGCATCTACGGTGAGGGAATCTGTTTCATGGACATACTTTGGAGGAATCAACTTCATGCAAATACGATCACAAAAAAAATAAAAAAAATAAAAAAATAATCACTTATTATTATTATAATTATTATTATTATTATTATTTTTTTTTTTTAATGAGAATGCATAGTACTGTCTTTAATACACAATTTATCACCTCGATTACCAATATCACCCAATAAATAAATATATAAATAAATAAATAAATACAAACCCACGAGATATATTCAACAAATGACGCATAACAAATATACAGCTGAATTGGCAACTGTGGGTGGATGGATGGATGCCTTGGGGGAGGAAGAGGAGGAGGAGGAGGTTGATGAGAGTGAGAGTGAGAGGGTAAAGAACTGAGGTAGAGTGAATGAGAGTGAGAGTGGAGGCGCGTCTGTGTGTGTGTGTGTTTATCTCGTAGGTTTATATGTGCATGTGAGTGTGTGTGTGTGTAGGTTTTTTTTCGTGTGTGTGTGTGTGTGTGTAGTTTTTTTTTTCGTGTGTGTGTGTGTAAATGGAAGTGAGAATGGAGGAGTGTGCATCTGTGCTATCAACATCAAAAGTTTTGTCACCTCTCATGTCCCTCTCCCTACGAACCATGAAAATCAGCCTACTACTACTACTACTACATGCAAAAAGATCAATACACTATAATGACTATACTACTACTACTACTACTACTACTACTGCTACTATTACATGCAAAAAGATCAATGCACTACTACAACTACTACTACTACATACAAAAAGATCAATACACTATAGTGACTATGCTACTACTACTACTACTACTACTACTACTACTACTACTACTATTACATGCAAAAAGATCACTACACCACCACCACCACCACCACTACTACTACTTCTACTACATGCATAAAGATCACTACACTACTACTACTACTACTACTACTACTACTACACTACCGTCAAAGAACATAAGAAGCAACTATACAACGGGTGACTTGTTTGTTGTGGGACAGTGATAAAATGATGAACTTTATGTGTAAATATAAACGACTCTCTGGATTCACGAAGACTGTATTTATTTATGACTTTCAAGGTCCGTGGTGGGAAGGCAAGAGAGACGACACAACACAACACCACTAATGCTACCAAAGATATTAATTAGTACATGTAAGTAGAGGACAGAAAGGTTACGTGTATCCTCCTTGATTCACCGTTGGGAAGCCTAGCCAAAGATCACTCTAGTTTTCAGTCGGTTACATCATTGGAGGAAAAAAAAAAAAAAAAATCCAAAATAAAAAAATTTAAAAATAAATATTAGGTAAAATTAAATAAATATACATAAGATATAAACATAATATAAAATAATGTAACGTATAATTATCAGTCTTTGGGGACAATAATTAAGATATAAAATGGCTTCAGTAATCAGTAATTATGTGAGTGTGTTAGTAATTAATAGTGTACAATAATGTGCAAGTGATCTTCAGTGGTGGATGGTGGTGACATTGTTGCTGACTCATACCTCCCAACACAATGAAACACTCACAGCACAATGCATCTGTGTAGCCTTCTGGTTGAGCGACAGGTAAAGGTGAGTGAAATAATAATAAAAATAATAAAAATAATAAAAATAAAAATAAAAATAATAATAATAATAATAATAATAATGATAATAATAATAATAATAATAATAATAATAATAATAATAATAATAATGATGATGATGATGATGATGATGATAATAATAATAATTCCCATTTGTAAAGTTTTGGTTAATTCAGTTTCCAGTGTCTGGTTTGAAGATGGGGTGACAGAGATATATGTATAGCCTATCTGAATGGAATAGAGAGAATAACAAACAGATAGAGTAAGAAAGGCTGAAGAGTTACCACAATTAAATAAAGAAATAAGACAGAAACGAGAAGAGAGAGAATGAAGACAGAAACGAGAAGAGAGAATTAAGACAAAAACGAGAAGAGAGAGAATGAGACAGAAAAGAGAAGAGAGAGAATGAAGACAGAAACGAAAAGAGAGAGAATTAAGACAAAAAAGAGAAGAGAGAGAATGAAGGCAGAAACGAGAAGAGAGAATTAAGACAGAAACGAGAAGAGAGAGAATTAAGACAGAAACGAGAAGAGAGAGAATTAAGACAGAAACGAGAAGAGAGAATTAAGACAGAAAAGAGAAGACAGAGAATGAAGCCAGAAACGCGAGAAGAGTTTCCACAATTGAAGATAAAATAAGGAAGACACAAGAGAGAAGAGGGTTAACACAATAATAAAAGGAAGCAGAGGAAGAAAAACTCGAGAGAAGAGGGCTACCACCATTAACTAAAAAATATTATTACAACTACAACAACAACAAGATAAAGACCACCACAACTACAAAAGAAAATACAAATACAGAAGACAAAACAGGACGAGAGGGTCAACCACAATTCCCTGGCCCTGCTGACCACAACCCCTTCTAGATCAACCACATAAACCTGGACACTAACTCTGATTCTGTCGTGTCTGTAACCTGCCCTGCTCTGCCCACTGTCCTCTCGGCTTACCCTTCCTTTCACTCAAGACACACCACACTCATTTCAACCCATCATCATCCTTCATCCTCCCTGCTCCTCCTCCTCCTCCTCCTCCTTGTCCTTGTCCTCCAACTCCTCCTCCTCCTCCTCCTCCTCCTCCTCCTCCTCCCTTTGGCGTTCTTTCAGTGTTTGCTCATATTAAGCAAAAAATATTGACGTAAATATTATGCTTTTCACTGTGCTTCATCAATCAGTAGTAAATCGTTGTCAACAAAGATTCCTCCTCACTACTACGAATCTGTACGTGACATTAAATATTATGCCTTTCACTATAGTAATGTACTTTGATATTTTTACTTCGACTAATAACAGATGGTTGTTCCTGATATGAAAAAAAAAAAACTCAGGCCAAATTGAATTGAGTTTGGCATATTTAGGTACGTTTGTATACTAATCATATCATCCAAGGAGTGAACATGTATGTAATCTACAGAGAAAAAAGGAAAAGAATCATTTGTCGATAAGACATTTCTGCGACATGGGAGAAGTTGGCAGAGTTCTCAGATAATACCAACTTTCAGCCTTCAGGGAATTCAAAGCAAAGGAGACCAGCCACGGGGCCAGCATTCCTCTTCAACAACACTTTTTTTTTTTAGGAAGAACAGACAGCCCAGGAAACAATCCGGATACAAACCATTATTTTCAGGAGGGACAGAACCAGCATTTGACCTCAATATTTTTCAGAAAGGACAGAAAGGCCCACGAAACAGTACACGCACATACACACACAGACCATTTCAGGAAGGACAGCAAGACCAGGAAACAGCACACACACACACACACACACACACACACACACACACACACACACACACACACACACACACACATACACACACACACACACTCACACACACACACACACATACACACACACACACCATTTCAAGAAAGACAGAAAGCCCAGGAAACAGTACACACACACACAGACACCATTTCACCAGACATCATCTCCTTGGTTCCCAGTACAATCCACCACAACCACCACTACATCGTCATTACTACATGTAGACCATAACACCACCTTGTATGAATGTACTTGTCTTATGGTGTTGTGTACCAGGATGCAGGTCACATGTGTCGTAAGTGATTGATTGTGTGGCCTACGGAAATGGTTTTGCTGTGTATAACCAGAGAGTCAATATTTACCATCATTCCTGGGATTTTTGAGCCACTAGATTGACTGTACCTCCGAACCGCTATATGTGTGTGTGTGTGTGTGTGTGTGTGTGTGTGTGTGTGTGTGTGTGTGTGTGTGTTCGTTTGTGCTTGCGTGTGTGTGTGTTCGTTTGTGTGTGTGTGTGTGGGTGTTCGTTTTCGTTTGTGTTACTTTGTGTATATGTATATGTGTGTGTGTGTGTGTGTGTGTGTGTGTGTGTGTGTGTGTGTGTGTGTGTGTGTGTGTGTGTGTGTGTGTGTGTTAGTGTGTGTGTGTGTGTTCGTGTGTGTGTGTGTGTAAGACAAGCAGTGAGACAATCAGTTCTGAGTGTGGTAGTGATTATGATTTCCCCGAGGCACTGTTTATGAAATCTAGCAAACACTTCCCAGTCTTGCCTCACACACTCTCACACTCTCAGGCTGACAAACACACACCTTGAGTCTATCATAGTGTATGCCTCAACATTTTTTATTTCTCGCTTTTTCTCATCTACTTAAGGGTATGCGGGAATAGGGGGACAGGCTTGGGGGGGGGTTTAGGGGGGTGCGGGAGTAGGGGACAGGCTTGGGGGGTGCAGGAGTAGGGGGACAGGCTTGGGGGGCGGAGGTTAGAGGGGTGCGGGAATAGGGGACAGGCTTTCTACTCCCCCCAAGCCTGTCCCCCTATTCCAGTACCCCCCAAACCCCCCCCCAAGCCTGTCCCCTACTACCGCACCCCCTTAAGCACCCTGTGATCGTGTATGAAAATTGGAGGTTTCTGATTCCTCCAGACCATGCCACGAAACAACCTTCTTCCATATAGGTAGTCTTTCGTGGCAATATTTGAAGGACTCATTTATCTCCTATTTTCTGACTACATCACTGGGTCCCTCTTATTGGTGACTTGGAGGGCTACCGATTCATTCAAACTATGCCAGGAAACAGAATCCCTCCGTATGAGAGGCGTTTTATAGCAGAGTTTGGAGGACTACGTATACTCCAATTTGTCCTCAAGGGTTTACTTTCCTCATATGTTAAGGGTAAGACCAAAAACCATCAGTATAGTAAAAGACAAACAAACTAAATCAAATATATTTTTTTCCCACGACTGGCCAAGAAATGACGTATAATTCTTTTTTTACCACGACTGTACTAATGATGAGCCCAAGTAACGTCAGTAAAGATAATGATAAACAAATTAACTTTAAAACAATCGAGTGAGGGCAGGCAGGCAGTAAGGCAGGCAGGCAGGCAGGCAGGTAGGCAGGCAGGCAGGCAGGCAGGTAGGCAGGCAGGCAGGCAGGCAGGCAGGCAGTGAGGCAGCCAGGCCGTGAGGCAGAAAGCAGACAGGAAGGGGTCAGCGTTCCCTCCTCCATACAGTTCGTTCGTGTCCAGATAACCATCAACGCATCAGAGGGGCAAGAAGGCAAGGAAGAAAGGAAGGAAGGACGGACCCATCCACACATACTCTGAAAATTGAAATGTCACTGACGGTAATGGATGGTGGACGGGGGGTTTGTGGAAATTCAATATCGGGCAGCATGTCAAGCCTCGTGTACTCCTTCTTGATGATGATGATGATGATATTGGCTCCAAGGTTCAAGGAAAGTGATGAGTTTGTTCTGTCTGTTCTTGAAGGGAATCATGCGAGGACGGACATTATTCCATGAACCCATATTGTCTTTGCTCATGTGTGTGTGTGTGTGTGTGTGTGTGTGTGTGTGTGTGTGTGTGTGTGTGTGTGTGTGTGTGTGTGTGTGTGTGTGTACCTATTGTTATATGTATATTTCTGGTTCGAGGGAATATTTATGTCAGCGAGTGATGTTGAAAAGGGCGACTGATTGATTCGCTCTTTCCAACCTGCAGAGACAAGAGGAATCAAGTAAAAGCCAGTTAGATGCCAAAGGTATCTAGTAATGGTCCAAAAGAGTTGAAAGAACATATAATATTCTATCCCTATATCCACCAACAAGCACTACACTTTCACGCTTTTATCTAAAATAAAAAAAAAATAAAAAAAAAAAATTCATATTACTTTCCACGAAGCCTAAAGTGGGACGGTCCTATACTACGCAATACAAAGGTTTCATATCGGTTAAGCTTCACCGAGTGTGGTAAGAGGAATACCTAAGTATGATCAGAGTCTGAGTCATGTAAGGTGATATTCTACAGAGGGTAAATAGGATGGCTACTGATTCCTCTAAACTTTGCCAGGAAACAGATCCCCTATACTATTTACACTGAGATCGTCTGTTTCCTAGCATAACTTGGAGGAATAGGTAACCCTCCAATTCACCATCAATAAGAGAGAGTCTCCCCTCACTGCCACACGACAGAAGAGTAAGGTAGCCTTCAGACCGGTCAACACTCGCCTCACAAATGTAAACAATTCGGAGAACTTTTTCATTTCGGGTTTCGTCATCGTCAACATCATCATCATCATCATCGCTCACCAAATGGGAAAACCAAGCAAGCAAGACCTAGGTGTTAATATTATGTGTGAAAACCCTGAACACGTTGGCAGAAATGGGGTCTTTCCTTCCTTCCTTCCTTCCCTTCTCTCTTTAATCCTTTAATCAACTGCAAGGTCTCCAACATCCGCATTCGTTATTTGTTTCATAAGGGTATAGTTAACAAATGTGACTTAGAAATATATGGAATGATGCTGGAAAGGATGGCACGGTGGATCACTTTCACTGTCACTTTATGGGAAGGCAAAAAAAAAAAAAAAAAAGTAATTGGAAGAGTATACGTTCGAATATGTAATTGCACTTTTGTTGTCATGCTCTAGTTTTGCAAGTTGTGGCTGATGTGTGTGTGTGTGTGTGTGTGTGTGTGTGTGTGTGTGTGTGTGTGTGTGTGTGTGTGTGTGTGTGTGTCCCCTAAAGTCGAAACATAAAACCATAATACAGAGAAAATAATGTGAGGCAGACAATGAAGAGAATTAAGCTTATATCTAAAGTCAAAACATAAAACCAAAATACTAAGAAATGCCGAGGTAAATGGTCTGTGCCCGCCCCTTGACGTCACCAGATCCACACTGCACCTTAGTGTCAATAAAAGGAGTCGCGTTGTTCCAAGCTCTCTCTCTCTCTCTCTCCTCTGACGTATTTCCCAACTACAGTACATGACAACATTTTTCGATAGCTTCCCTCCTTTTCCTTACCTTTAATTATATTCTAACTACCTGTACAATGGATGTCATACGGTACACATGCAGGTGATCTTGACATTCCAATAATCGTCTTCAATGCTTCTTCTCTAGGCGATAAAACGAAAATTAATATGTATAATATGTATAATAATAATATGATATCGACCCAATCATTTGAGATCTTAATACTTTGTGCATACTGAAACTATAGATTCTGAAGGGAAGGTTTTCTTGTTGGTGAATTGGAAGGTCTCTGATTCCTCCAAACTATCCCACCAAACAGATCCCCTATTAGTTAGTACCATTGAGTGTGTCTGTTTCCTGGTATAGTTTGGAGGAATCAGTAGCCTTCCAATATACCAACAACAAAACCTCCCCTTAAGGACCCTGTGATCGTGTTTGAGACTTGGTGGCTTCTGATTCCTCCTGACTATGCCATGAAACAGTTCTCTCTATATAGATGGTGTTTCGTGGCAATGTTTGAAGGACTCATTGATCTCCCATTTACTTACTGACTACAACACAGGGTTCCTTAACACACTATCGTTTATCGAACCTGTATGTCGTCCTATCTTTACGCCTGAAGCAAAATTTCTCTTAACTTGATTCCGTCTGAGTCTGTTCAGTGACTCACTTTCAAGACCTTAGTAACATATATAGTCAATCGTATTTATCTTGTTCATTAATAAAAGAGGCCTGTGATTATGTTCCTAAGTAGGTGGTAGAAATTTGGATACACAGAACTAACTAGGACAAGGGACACCACCGATACATTGCTACTAAGAATTATCTAATATGATAATGTTACTTTGTAAATACAGAAATAAAGGCACTAGTATTGTTGTGTCGTGAATCTCAATACAGTAAGAATAAAGAAAGCCTTTAAATATATATATGCCTATATTAAGGGAAGCTGAAATCAATTAACAAGATCTTTAACAAACAGATTCATTCCAAGCATTAATTAACAGTCATCATTTATGAATAATCGTGATCACAGCCACAGTTTCACCACTTGACGGAGGAAAAAGAAGCAGAAGAAGAGTGTTAAAAAGATTATTGTAGCTGACTGAACATAGAAGTATTTAGCTATGACTGAGTGGGCGAGAGGGAAAAACTGATTAATGAGAGGGAGGGATGGAGGTTGAGAGGGCAATAGGGAAGAGCTGGGGAGTGGGAGGGAGTGGAGGTTGAGATGGCAATAGGGAAGAGCTGGGAGTGGGAGGGAGAAAGGAGAGATGGAGAGAGTGGAGGTTGAGTTGGCGAGAGGTAAGAGCTGTCGAGTGGGAGGGAGTGGGAAGAACGGAGAGAGTGAATGGAGGTTAAGTGGAAGAGAGGGAAGGAGAGATAGAATATAGGGTTGAGTGGACGAAAGGGAATATCTGTCGAGTGGAAAATAGGGAAGGAGAGATGGAGGTAGTGGATAGTTGAGTGGAGAGCAAAGAGGAGGGGATAACATGGCGTTGGATGGGGTGGGCAGGACAGGGGAGGACAGGACAGGGCAGGGCAGGGCACCGGGGGGGGATGGAAGATTTAAGGATTTAGGAGGTTGTTGTTGTTGTTATATTAGTGGTTCCGGGGAGAGGGAGGGGCCACGCTGACGTCACAGGAAAGGGGTGTTGGTGGGTATGTGTGTGTGAACCCTATCCCCACCCCCCATCTCTCTCTCTCTCTCTCTCTCTCTCTCTCTCTCTCTCTCTAAATGTAATATGAGGAGTGCCAGCAGTTCCTAGTAAGACAAATGGAAGGAGAGAGAGAGAGAGGAGAGAGAGAGAGAGAGAGAGAGAGAGAGAGAGAGAGGAGAGAGAGAGAGAGAGAGAGAGAGAGAGAGAGAGAGAGAGAGAGAGAGAGGAGAGAGAGAGAGAGAGAGAGAGAGAGAGAGAGAGAGAGAGAGAGAGAGAGAGAGAGAGAGAGAGAGAGAGAGAGGAGAGAGAGAGAGAGAGAGAGAGGTCACATCGCTACAACTCTTATATATACTTTCAATTCACTGTGGTCATTTATTTTAAGGTAGTTTATTCTATTTGTTGGTATCCTGAGCAAATGATTCCTCCAAACTATTTCAAGCAATAAGTCACCGATATATTTTGTTAATGCAGTCCTGTTTCCTGGCATACTATAGAGGAATCAAGGCACTCCAATACACCCCGTAAAGAACTTGTGATGAAGCTAGAAAATTGTAGCCTACGGATCCCCCCTCTTTATATATGAAAAAGAACTAGCTTCTTCTTTTTTTTCAGAAATATCGAGGTCGTCTGTTTCGTGGTACAATTTAAAGGAATCAGCAATGTTGCAATCTGAAAGACTCCTTAGCACTCTATGACTTCTGACTAAAGAAAGAGACACGTGAGGGAATGCAAAAACTAGTCAAACCTTGTCTTTCTTCCTTTCTTCTTCCTTCCATCTTAATCATTTCATTATTTTTTTATTTTTCATTTTTTTTTTTTTTTCAGGGATAATGATTGAGTCTGCTATCGCTTCACATCTGCATAACCGGTACCCAGAATGTATGATGTTTCTGGTGTTGTCAGTCGCTGAGGAATCATTCACAGGGTCTTCCTTATCACTCTAGATCATAGTTACAGACAGTGTTTTGATAGATTGGAGCGCCTTGATTCCTCAAAATATGTCCGGAAACAGACCCAGATGAAGAAAAATAATGGTATCCTGTTGCCTGGAATAGTTTGGAGGAATCCTTTGCTCCAGATTTACCACCCAAAACAATGTGCTATTATACCCCCTTTAGAACCCTGTGATTGTGTATGAGAATTGGAGGCCTCTGATTGCTACTGACTATACCACGAAACACTCTCCTTCCCTATAGGTGTGTGTGTGTGTGTGTGTGTGTGTGTGTGTGTGTGTGTGTGTGTGTGTGTGTGTGTGTTTCGTGGCAATATTTGAAGGACTCATTTACCTCCAATTTTCTGACTACATCACATGGTCCCTTAATAGCCATATCAGAGCTATACTAAGCTAAACCTAAATTTCAGCTGCTTAGACAAATACTAACTACATATTATTAATGAGCAAATAGATAAACCACCCAATTAACTAAATAACAAACTAATTAACTAATTTTTCTTCCTCTTACTTAAATAGCTGGGAACTAATTAACTCACATTCCTTTCTCTTACTTAATTAAACAGCTATAAACTAATTAAACGTCACTCTTACTGTCTTAAATAGCTATAAACTAATTAACTAACTCATTTTTCTTACCTCTTACTTAGTTCTAGCTGTGAATTAATTAGGCCAACCAGCCAACCATCCTAAACAATCACCCAATCAATCAACCGTGTAATTATCAAGTAACGGTGTAATTAGGGTCATTAGGAACTAACTAAATGAATATATTAAGTATTAATTCTATGTTGTAATATAAGGAACTAACTTATAACAAGCTTTATAATTATTTCATTGTGTGCCTTACCTCTCTCTCTCTCTATCTATCTATCTGTCTGTCTATCAATTCAATTACCTCTCTCTCTCTCTATCTATCAGTCTATCAATTCAATTACCTCTCTCTCTCTCTCTCTCTCTCTCTCTCTCTCGCTCTCTCTCTCTCTCTTCCTCCATCAGGAAGAGACAGAACAGCGATGATCACTTGCTAACATTGAACCTGAGGTGAGACGGGAAGGAAGCACCGGGTACGGAAGGCAGGGAAGGGCGGAGGAAGGCACAAGTCAGCCAGTCAGGTCGGGGAGATGGAAAGTCAAAATCGATAATAATAATAAATGTTGTTGTTGGTGTCGGTGTTTCTGACCTTCGTGTATGTATGTATGTATGTATGTATGTACCAGGTGGCTTCCTCGGTTGTAAAAAAATCGTCGCTCGTTAGGTACAGTTGGATGCGCACACACACATACACACGCACGCAGGCAGGCAACGCAAACACACACATACACACACACACACACAGATACACACATACACACACACACACACAAACATATACATACACACACACACACACACACACACACACACATACAATTAATCTGCAGGAATGTACAATTGCCTGCAAGATTTCTGTCACTCCACCTGTCTGCCTTCCAGTGAAGAAATAATATATATTTTCTTTTTGAACATTGCTGACCTATGACATCCTTCTTTTCGTAAATAAAAATATATCCCGTCAGAGACATAAAGTTATTATTTCTTAATTTTCCATGTGAGGGACAGAAAATAAAAGAGCATCTATATTAATGTTTTGTAAAATTGACGTGTAATAGGGGCGACTTATACCTTTAAACTGATTCCTCTAAACTGAATCCGCAAAACTAATTCGTCTAAATTAGTTCCTCTTAACAAATGCCTCTAAACTGAATTCCCAAAACTAATTCGTCTAAACTAGTTCCTCTTAACAAATGCCTCTAAACTGATTCCTTTAAACTGTGGTTCCAATTCGCAAACAATATCACAGGTCCAATATCCCTCTTAAGGCCTGATGACGTGATTTACTTTTACTTTCACTAACACGAGACGTTTTAGTCATCGGAGAGAAACCATTGAACAGGAGATAGTTCACGAAAGACAACAATAAATATAATGATATCTTATAACGTCAGCAATATTTGATAAATTTCTATGTCATTTATCCCATTTTCTGATCTATAAAAAGCATATAAACGAGTTGGGATTAAATTTATTACTGTGTCACCTCTCTCTCTCTCTCTCTCTCTCTCTCACACGGACTTTATTATGTCCTCCCTCCCTCTCTCTCTCTCTCTCTCTCTCTCTCTCTCTCTCTCTCTCTCTCTCTCTCTCTCTCTCTCTCTCTCTCTCTCTCTCTCTCTCTCATACACGGGGACTTTTTCTTGACTCAGCACACCGAGAAACAGGAAGCTCTCCAGTCTTCCTTCGAGTCAGGAAATGATGTGTTGTGTGGGTCAGGAAAAATAATTCTCTACACACCCGTCATGGAATTTTGAGTCTCACGTAAGGACAGGCCAGTAATTGAAGATGTTGTTTTCACTTATGTCTGTCCGTGTGTGTGCTTTTTTCTATGATTTTTTTTCTTTTTGATAAGAAGATACTCAAAAAGTTACTGACGAATTTGGTATAACTTTACAGAGTGTTTACAAAACTATATATATGCTAAATTTTTTGATGGATCCATGCAGGTCACAAATGAAGGTTGAGAGTTGATATAATTAAACATTTTACGGGTTCTTAAGAATGAAGGTGCAATATGGGTTGCTTAGGTTAGGTTAAGGCACCCTGTGATGTAGTCTGAAAATTGGAGGTAATTGAGTCCTTCAAATATTGCCACGAAACACCACCTGTATGGAAGGAGTGTGTTTCTTGGCATAGTCAGGAGGAATCAGAAGCCTCCAATTCTCATACACGATCACAGGGTCCTTTTAAGGTGAAATTCTTTTGTTGGTGAATATTGGTTGGAAGGTGTGTGATTCCTCCAAACTATGTCACCAAACACATGGATCCCCTATTAGTACCATTGAGGGCGTCTGTCTGTCTGTCTGTCTGTTTCCTGGCATAGTTTGGAGGAACCAGTAGCCTTCCAATTTATTTACCAACATAATAATCTCACTTTAAGCACGTTTCTGTTGTCTTGGGAAGGAGTAAAAGAAAGGAGTGACCAAAGCGAGTGATAAATTTAGTGAGTCTTACAGTGGGTTACATAAGACATCAACAACACCCGCCCCCCCCCCCCGCTCCCCCCTGCCCACCTTCCCCCTCCCCCCCCCGCCCCATTACATCACACAAGTCCCATGCAGTGTACCACCATCACTACAACAACAACAGTAAGGGGGTTGTTGTTGTTTCACTTTTGTAAACATTGGAGTGCCTTGATTCCTCCAAAGCATGCCAGGAAACAAACAGGACCAGATTAACAAAAGTAATGGTGTTCTGTTGCTTGGAATAGTTTGGAGGAATCACTGTACTTCCCCCTTAATTAATGCGTTATTTATATGGTAATGGGTTATATATTACGATACTGTGATTTATAATAAGGCAGCAATGCGTTGTGTTTTATAATGAGTTAATAAAGGAGTGATTTATCTGAGGTTTTAGGTTCTGTATACAAAAGTTGGCTCGTGATTAAAGGTGTGTGTGTGTGTGTGTGTGTGTGTGTGTGTGTGTGTGTGTGTGTGTGTGTGTGTGTGTGTGTGTGTGTGTGTGTTGTGTTGTGTTGTGTTGTGTTGTGTTGTGTTGTGTGTGTGTGTGTGTGTGTGTGTGTGTGTGTGTGTGTGTGTGTGTGTGTGTGTGTGTGTGTGTGTGTGTGTGTGTGTGTGTGTGTGTGTGTGTTGGGTTGGATATTGTGATAAATGAAGGGTTGTGTTGGAGTGAGGGCTTCTGATTCTTCCAATCTGTGCTACAAAACGAATTCGCTGCTTGTATATTGAGGTAGTCTGTTGTCTGACATAGTTTGGAGGTATAACTTACCCTCCTATTCCAATGTCGGAGAATACCCATTAATACGCAATGAATGACCTAAAGTCTGCCTTCTATCTCTTTACCCGAAGTTTTATGGTGTACAGAGAGAGAGAGAGAGAGAGAGAGAGAGAGAGAGAGAGAGAGAGAGAGAGAGAGAGAGAGAGAGAGAGAGAGAGAGAGAGAGAGAGAGAGAGAGAGAGATTGATAATCAAATAGATAGACTGATAGGTAAAAAGATCCTATTCTGCCAGTTTTGAAGGTTATAATATAAGACCAAACAGATAAATCCATCTAGGTTTGGTATTCACAACTAAACTAAAGAAAGGTTCCACTCCTCTAATTCCACTTCTCTTGATTAAGGGAGTAGTACAGTGTTAGTAAATTTGGAGCAACTGATTCCTCGAAAGTATTCCAAGCAACAGGCCACCATTATTTTTGTTAATCTAGTCTTGTTTCCTGGCATACTTTGGAGGAATCAAGGAGCTCTAATATAACAAAATTATACCATCCCTTTAATTAAATCATGGCTATAAGTCGTATTGGTCCGAGTATTCATTGTTTTGGGTTTAGGGGAATACAAAACAAAGTACTATTCCTTGCTTGAATCTCTTGTAACATGAAGTCGTGTGATGAAACTCTTATAAGTCCTCATCAAACTACGTCGTAACGCTAACTGTGACGTCATCAAAGAGGGGGAGGGAGGGGGGGCAGGGTTAGGAAAGGAGGTGTGGGTAGCTGACTTCTCTTCCACACCGCCCCCTCCCACCACCACCACCACCACCACCACCATTTTTTCCTTCACCGGACGTTAGCACTGTGGTGTGAACAGGTGGTGACGTCACTACTCGCCACTCCTCACATTGGTAACTTTAGGGCTGGAACTACACCTTGGGTCACACGCACAAGTTTTCATGTTACAGCCTCGATCCAAAATTCACATAATGCAAACTCATAGGACGTGGAGTTTTGGTTATAATAATTAATTGAAGGCCAGCGATTCCTTCAAACTGTGTAATGTAATAGATTTCCTAAAGGGGGTTATTAGTATAGTGCTAAAAAAATCTTGAGCAATTTATTCATTCCTCTAAACTATTCCAAAAATAGTGACCACCCTTATTTTTCTTGTTCTGGTCCTGTTTCCTGGAAGGCATTGGAGGAATCAAGGCACTCTGATGTACCAAAAGTGAACTATCCAATAAATACAGGTGCCTTTCTGTTTGGAGACAACAATCTAAGTCTCTCCAACTGGCTGCCTATTATCACACATCCCATAACCCTAACAACAGATGAAAAGGTGTTGTTTGCATTATTTCCAAACGAATGTATAGGTCTAATGAAGGAATCTGTTTCTTGACACAGTTTGGAGGAGGAGATTATATTCTGTTCGTTTTATATCAGTTTAATAAGTTAGTCAGTGAGAATTATCTAGGTGGTCCAATCCAGGTGCTCAAAATATAGGTGTTCAAAATTCAGGTGCTCAAAATTCAGGTGTTCAAAACTCATGTGCTCAAAATCCAGGTGCTCAAAATTCAGGTGTTCAAAATTCTGGTGTTCAAAATTCAGGTGTTCAAAATCCTGGTGTTCAAAATCCAAGTGCTCAAAATCCAGGTACTAAACACAATACAGATATTCAAAATCCAGGTAGTCAAAATCCAGATGCTCAAAAAGTAATTTACGGTAGTTGCTCAAAATCCAGGTGCTCAAAAAATAATCCAGGTGCTCAAAATCCAGGTGATCAAATCCAGGTGTTCAATTCCAGGTGCTAAAAAATATCCAGGTGTTAAAAAAAATCCAGGTGTTAAAATAAACCAGGTGTTAAAAAAAATCCCAGGTGTTAAAATATACCAGGTGTAAAAAAAAATCCAGGTGTTAAAATATACCAGGTGTTAAAAAAAATCCCAGGTGTTAAAATATACCAGGTGTTAAAAAAAATCCAGGTGTTAAAATATACCAGGTGTTAAAAAAAATCCAGGTGTTAAAATATACCAGGTGTTCCAATACAGATGTTTCAATCCTGGGTGTTGAGTCTGAGTACTGACATGACTAACAACAAGTCATTTACGTGGTGGGAAAAAAAAAAATGACACACTTACCACCTGGCAGGATGAAGCAGTTGCAGACACACACACAGACAGACAGACAGACAGACAGGCATGGATGAGGTGACGAAGCATTACAACACAACACCATGTTCGGAAATGCTTTTATTAAGGGGTGGGAGGAGTTTACCTATTCCTCCAAACCATACCCAGGAAACAAGCAGTTGACTTCAGTATATTTTAGGTCGGATGGAGTTTACAGATTCCTCCAAACGGTACCAGGAAACATGTAGATTGTAAGGGGCTCTGTTTTGTGGGTCAGTTTGCGGGGATCAACTTTCTCCATATTGCCAAGTAAGACATAAAGATAAAAGCTACTCTCGACCATCTGTACACTTGTTCGAGGGGCCACGTTCGTATTTGGTAGTTGTGAGTACTCTAGTTACAAAAAAATAAAGAAATGTAAGAGTGAGCGACCGACTATAACGAAAAGAATACGATGACACGGTGGAATTTATCATTAGATGCAGGATGTGGAATGGAATAGAATGTGGGATGGGATGGAATGGAATAGGATGGAATGGTAGAGAAATATGGATGGGGTCGAGAGGTGGGAAAAGAGAGTGGAATGGAGGAGTGGGAAAGAGAGTAACTGAGGGGGAGGAGGTGTAAAGACGGTCTGAAAGAATAAGTGAGGACAGATTTGGACAGAAGAGGGTGGAGAAGAAAGATAAATGGAGAATAGAGTGGAGAAAAGAAAAGAAAAGAGAAGCATGTACTATGTAGTAGGAAAGAACAGAACAGAGCAGTGGGATGAAAGAAATATGGGAGAGGGATGGGAGAGAGTAGAAAAGAAAAGGAGGGTAGAGCAGAAACGGGGGGATGGAAGAAAAAGGTGAGACAATTAGTGGGAAAGGGACGGAATGGAACGGGACAATAGGCTGGGAAATGGGACGAAGGTAGGACAGTGCGGAACGTGAGACAAGACACTGTATAATGGACTCACTGTGAAGCCTGGATGTGGGACGCTAATTGGCCCTACAGAGATGAGAGTGTAAATGGAAGGGAAGTGCTGTGGTATAATGGGGCATCAAATAGGACTCGAAGTGGGACGGATGGAAGAGACAGCAACACAAATGAAACTGAACAGAGAGTTTGGACAGAGATGGGAGTGTTAATGGAAGAGAAAATGGTGTATTATAATGTGAAAACAAATAGACGGGAAATGGGATGGACGGTAGAGACAGCAAGGCATCAGACCTAATAGACAGGAAATGGGACACGGTTTGGAAAGAAGAGGATGGGAATATAACGGAACAAGAAGTAGAAAAGGAATAGGGAAAGACAATGGGTGACAGTTGCAAGAAGTGGAATATTATTTAGACAGAAAATGGGACATGAAATATAGGAAGCCAAATAAAAATATAAAGGAATTGTGACAAGATAGAGAAGCGTTGAGGCAAAAGGTGCTAAGATATAAACACTAAAACTCTCTTCCTTCATGTACCCTTCAAGACATAATAAAATGGAAGAAATAAAGAGAATTGAAATGAATGAAAGGGAAAGAAAAAAGCCTACTTTTATCACGCTTTTGCCAGGAATTATTGGCAGTTCTTCAGCCGTGCATGAAAATAATTACTATATTCTTCGGGTCATAACTTCTGGGTACAATGCGTATACGATCTCTTCCTGTAAGAAATTTATTGCCACTTGTCATCGGTCGGGAAAACGGGATATAATTATGGGCTCAGCAACGTTTGAGGAGTATATAGTGTTTATTGGTGAAAAGAATGATTTGAGGATGAGTCTTTATTTCATGTACTTACACCTTTGTTTTGTTCAGGCCAATGGTACAGTACAGTCGGCGGCAAAAGTCATGTCGCCTCACTTGCTTCACCGTGGCACGCGATGTTCATAGACTCGAGATTATTAGGTGTAGAAAACAAGCGTATTTCTCGAGTCCGTGAACACTGTGCGTCTCGGTGAAGCAGGTGAGGCGACAAGACTTCTGCCGCCGACTGTACACAACACTGTCTATCCAACATTATCTAGTTCCTTAAGCCTTAACTAAAACCAAAAAATGTTGATATCATATATCTTCTTTGTTAAGCACTAGATTATTCTATATTTTACTTATAACCTTACTACTATTAAGTCTTTAACGATATATACGTGTAGTTATACTTTCCTTTATATTTTCCTATTCGTCATCCAGGTATTGAGGAGTATATATAAAGAATCAATAAATGACGAGCCTTATATCTACATACTGTATATATATAAGTAATAATTATATATTTATATCCCAATCATAGCAACATATGTATTTATTAATCCAAGTGAATCTCACAGTGGAAGAGCCGATACCATACCGGTAATACCCTCTGGAGATAAAATATACACCGCCAAACATACATACAAGTATTGGACGTTATATAATGGTGCTAAAATTCGGTTCCAGGAAAGACCCAACCAGTAGAAAAAAAAAGGAGTCACGGTTTCCACGACCCAAGACTCGGGGTGATATTATGGATTCACGGGAACTGGACCTCCCAAGATATATGGATTTTTTTTTTTTTTTTTTTTTTGCCTCTATATTTTTCTGTATCCGGTTTTTCCTTTCGGCAGTAAGTTATCGGTTTCTACTTCTGCCAACGGGTATTTTTCTATTTCCTTCTATATTCTCTATTTCGTTTTTTATTACTGTATGTACTTCATTGTATAATTTAAATATTTTCTCTTCAAAATTCAATATGCAATGTTCTTAGTTTTAATTATTTATACCATATAGTATGTTTATATTTTCGTTCTTTCCAGGCACTAAAATCTGGGCTGAGGGAAGGTGGGGGGGAAAGGAGAGAAGGTAGGAAGGAAATAGAAAGAAGAGTGAGAGGTGGAAGGCCTGGAGCGTGGGAAACTGGAAGTAGGAAGGATGAAGCGATGGTAAGAGGAAGGGAAAAAATGGGGGGGGGGGTGAGGGATGAAGGGAGGAGAGGAAGAGAAATGATGAATGTTGAGTATAGTGAAGGAAGGAAAGAGAAAGCGAGAGAGAGAGGTGATATGATGAAATACAAGGTGTGTGAATAATGAATGAAAATAATGGGAGGAGAGAGTGAGAACGATAGAATGGATGGAGTAAAGGAGAAATGGCAAAACTGAGAGGAGGAGGAGGAGGAGGAGGAGGCAGTCAAGAAAAGAAAGGAGAGAGATAATGGAATATGAAGATACAAGAAAAGGAAGCAGAGAAAAATTTCGGTTCAGAGGAGGGAAGGAGGATGGGGGGGGGGACAAAGATGATAAAGGAGGAGGAATAAGCAAGGGGATGGAGAAAGAGGAGCGAGAGTGGGAGCGAAAAAAGGAAACGGGAGGAGGGACGAGGGAAGAGAAAAAGAGGGGAAATGGAGAGGAAAGAGAAGGAGAGACGAGGGACGGAACAGAAAGAGATACAGAGTGAGGGAAGAAGAGGGGAAGCGAAGGAACAAAACAGATGGAAGAATAGGATAAACGAACGATACGACGGGACGAATAGAGATGCAGAGTAAGGGATACCGAAGGAAGGAAAAACAAAAGTAAAAAAGGAAGATACAAGGGGAAGGAAAGAGATGCAGAGTGAGGGAAGAAGAAGGTTAGCGAAGGAAGGAAAAACAAAAGTAAAATAGGAAGATACGAGGGGAAGGAAAGAGATGCAGAGTGAGGAGGGAAGGCGAGAGGGTCCAGAGAGAGATTGATGAAGTGGGTGGTGGCATTCCCCGTAAAGCTGGTGGTGGTGGTGGTGGTGGTGGTCTCAGTCTGCGTCAGTCACAGGTCATCCTAATAACACCGTGGCACAGCACCGACACGAACCTAATGATATACAATTAACCGGGGTCCGGACTCGTCTTTACTTGCGTCGTCAATTTCTCTGAAGGATTTAAGAGGACAGGTTCTCTTGATGGCAGATTGATTGGAAGGCTACTGATTCCTCCTAACTATGCCACGAAACAGATCCTCTATCATAGGACCATTGAGGGTGTCTGTTTTCTGGTATAGTTAGGAGGAATCAGTAGCGTTCCAATTCACCAACAAGAGAACCTCCCCTTAACGTCCTCGTGCATGGCCCTCTTCCCCTGATATATAAGAAAACTATGGGCGATAATGAACGCTGGTGCTGCTGGGCCATGCAAAGGTCTTGTGGATTTTCAAGGAATTAGCATCAACATCATCATTGGTGTTGATTATAGTGAAGACAGATCTGAAATATTCTGTGAGAGCAGTAAATGGGCTGAAGCATAATTCGATGATTTAAGAAGAATCAGTTTATGAAGACCACCTTTTGGAGAGGTTATTTTGTTAATGAAGAAATATTTGATTACATTACAGAAACAACTATGACTCGGGCTGGGCCTTATAGATCTTAAAGAAGATTTACATGTTGTTGACATACTAGATAATACAGGTTCATCCAAACTGTGCCAATATACAAACCATTCAGACTGAGGTAATCTGATTCTTGGCACGGTGTGGAGGACTTATTATTATATCCTGTAATTCATTAAACATATCCTACTATTATAACCTTTTGTTTAACGTCAGCTTCAATTTGATATTAAGCCAAAGAAAACAAAACAAAACACGCCAATGTTGATCAATACAATAAAACACCATACGGGTCCTCTCGTTAATTGCATTCTTGGTGTTCCAATCGAGACTTGAACCATTTTCAGGAATAAATATCACTCAAGAACAATATACTCTTACTTTGAAGTCATGTTTCTTTTTAAAACTGTTCTATGTTCTTGAGATTCTGAATTTCAAAAAGTGTTGTACAAACTTACACATTCACACATTTATGCATATGCAGACATGCGCGCCAAACTTTCTATCTTACACACACACACACACACACACACACACACACGAGACAACACATTTCCCACGTTGGTTGGCCCTCACTTAAGGGAAACAAATTTCTATCCTTCCCAACACATGCATCCTGACCTCTGACCCCTGAGTATGTATGTGTTGTGTTGTGGGCAGGCCAGACACACACACACACACCACCACCCGCTGTACCCACCCCCACCCACACCAACCACTACCTATCCATACATACCAATACCCTGACATGCTCATACCCTTACCGGAACTACATACCCAACACCCTATAACAATGGTGAGGGTCCGGGTAAAGGGTTGGTTGAGGGATCTAAGATGATGTCAGCGAGTTGGAGGTTATTGATTTGTCCCCACTAAGCTGCGAAACAGATTCCTTCAGTGTAGGTGCTGTTTTATGGCACAGGTTGGAGGAATCAGCAACACACACGCATCCATCAGGAGAAGAGAGAAAGTGCATGAAGTAATGATGAAAGGAAAAAGGAAATTCATTGCATAACAGAATGGAAAGAAAGGGATAATATTTTTCATAGCATAATAAATCTGATAAAGTGGACGTAGCCTTTTGATGATAGTTATTTTTATCAGGGGACCTTTTTTAATTGTCAATTTTTCTCCTCACTTAGTTCCTCAAAATTAGAGACGATGTTTTGGGTTAATTGATAAAAGTTCATAACCATTAAAATTTCAAAGTGTTTTCCTTCAACATAAGAAACAGCTTGGTGTTAGTGAATAGCATAAACGGGTGAAAAGGTGCATGGGCTAGGAACAAAATAATATGAAAAATAATATGAACATGTAATAATAATAATAATAATAATAATAATAATAATAATAATAATAATAAAAAGGTAAGCGGGGCAGTGCATGATATATGAGAAGTGGATTTGTTGCGTGAGGGAGGGAGAGGTGAGTCGTTAGCTTAGGGCACGACACGAGTCACGTCAGGTGGTGGTGGTCGTGGTGGTAGTGGTCGTGGTGGTGGTGGTGAAGGAAGTTGTTGTTCGTGATGATAGTAGTGGTGGTGTTGGTGGTGGTGGTGGTGGTGGTGGTGGTGGTGGTGGTAGTGGTGGTGGTGGTGGTGATGATGGTAGTAGTAGTGGAAGGAAGTTGGTGGTGGTGGTGGTAGTAGTAGTGGAAGGAGGGGGAAATGAGGGTGGTGATGGTAGTGGTGGATGGGTTGTGATGGGATGCGGCGATGATAGTGGTAATGGAAGATGGAATATTAATGGTGGTGGTGGTGGTACTGGTGTTGGCAGTAGAATAAGATGAGAGGTGGGTGCCCTTTCTTGGAAAACTCCTTCGATCCTTCTTGCACTTCCTCACGCCCTAGCTTCACCTTCACACACTCTACGAAGGACACATTCAGACACCAGCCATCAAAACACTATAGGCACCTTTAGTCTAGTGTGTGATATTCATAGAGTTTGAAACCCTACCCCGTGTGATATCCAAGGGGGTTTTAGCACAATGTTCCTTTAGAGGGCTCTCGGTCCTTTTATTTGAACCCAAGTGAAATCCCAGTGATGAAACTTGGCTTGGCACCTTCTGAGGAGTCAGTGTTGTGCATACTTAGTTCCAATGCATTTTTAATTTAGTTTTAGAGATTTGTGACACACGAACACAATTCTCAAGTACACGATAACAGCAAGAACAACAACAACAACAACAACAATAATAATAATAATAATAATAATAATAATATGTGAATTAAAAACTAGTACTTTTATAACATATCAGTAACGAGAGTTGTCCCCAATCTTCCATAACCTCCAACATATGAACGCCTTGGAGAACTAAAGGAAACTGACTGAAAGGGAGAAGGACGAAATTACGGTGCAGGGGGAGGAGAAAAAAAGATGGAAGAGTCACGACAGTCGCTTGATGCCACGATAACATTGAGATGCTTCACATTTCACAGATTGTTGGAAGGGGATTCACTGGTAAATTGTGATAAAAAAACAACTTGATTACGACTATTGCATTCTGTCACTACAGTTATATAATGACAGCATCTTCGCACCCTGAGGAAACCTGTATCGTGTCTCTTATGTACACACACACACACACACACACACACACACACACACACACACACACACACACACACACACACATTACACAACACTTTAAACATTCACTGTACTCTTCCACGTCCATAACTCATTCCCTTTCAATTTCAGAGGCTCCTCATTTCTTGTCAACAACATAAAGTACAAGTGTTGATGCTTTCTCTCTCGTACCCAACATACCTATACAGTACAAGTTGTCACCTCTTACATTGTCCTCTGCCGTACTCGAAGACATACTTCCTTACTTTCTCTCTCTCTGATAACATGCTTAATCTCCACGGTAAAAGAATTGGAGGTCACAGCAAGCACTTCTTCGCAATATGGCATGACTATCTACAGGTAAGATTTTCTTATCTATTATTATTTGATCTGTTGGTATCAGAAGTGGCTGGATAGATGAATAACGCCAACATAGAATGGATAACGAATATTTCTGTATGACAAATAAAATAAAATTAAAAGACAAATAAGAGATTAAAAAAAACATGAATAAGCAAATATCCTTCTCAATCTCCGGATGCCAAATTTGGACTGTGTCTCAGGGAGGGAGGGAGGGAGGGAGGGATAGGAAGAATGGGGGAGGGAGGAAAAAGGAAGGGAGGGATGGAAAAGAGAGGAAGAAGGGAGGGAGGAGGGATGGATAAGGGAGGGAGGGAGGAGGGATGGATAAGGGAAGGAGAGAGGGACTGATGGATAAGGGAGGGAGGGAGAAGAGAGGGAGGGATGGAAGAGAGGATGGAGGGAGGGAGAGAGGTATGTACATGGGGTTGGACGAGGGAGGGAGGGGCAGGGAAAGGGGGGACTTGGACGACACCATTGTTAGGCTGCTATGAGAGTCAACACAGGCCCCCATCAAGGACCCATTGGCCTCAGTCACTGCCTAAGCAAATGGTCTTCACGTTCATCCTTCCTCGGGTTCTGACGGTGGCATCAAAGGTCCGGAAAGACAGTTTATTTTAGACACATGGGGAGGCTACCGAGTCCATCAACGTGTGCAAAGAAACAGACAGCATAAGCTAAATTAAGGTATTCTATGTTCATTAAAATATCTTGGATGAATCAGTTGCCCTTACATTTGTCAACACTGTACCATCCCTTAAGGAGACCAAAGATTTCTTAGTCAAATTGGAGGTTATGGTTCCCCAAATTATCTCAACAAGTAGTCTTCCTCATTACAGACTCTGTTTCGTGACATACTTTAGATTAACCATTAGCATTTTGTAGTTCATTAAAACGCTAAGGGCACCAGCCACTATATCATTGGTTTCTGTGACGATCTGTGCTGAATGGAAATAAAGAAACCTTATCATAATCATTTACTATCACCTCACCTAAGTTCTGCATTTATGTTTATGAGTACAACAATAAAATATCTATTGGCTCTCTTCTTAAACACGGTGAATAGAGTTGTTTATGAGACACAGTAGTGAGGAAGAGACACATTTTTTTTTTTTTTTTTTTTTTTTTTTTTTTGTCACTGTACACAACAATGCAATAGTTTACCGACAACCTTGTGATACCTTTGCCTATTAACAGATGGCGCACTTATAGCCGCTGCAGTGAGTGAGGAAAGGATTATATAGATGAGGGAGGGAGGGAGGGGAAGGTTTGCCAGCCTCGCAGTGATATCAATCCACACCCTCTATCAACAAACAGATACCATAAAGTTGTAGGCGAACTTTTGTACTCGCTGTCCATCTGTCTGTCACTCAGTCGGGAAAACAAACTGGAGACGAAGTGAGGTATTAATATGTATGAGACGTCAACGCTGACAATGTTCACCCAACACATTATAGTCGAGGTCTGGTGTGTCTTCCTCATACCTACTGTACTTGCAACACAAAGATTGGAATATTTTTTTAACTTAATATAAAGAGAGCTTACATGAAATTCAGTGAGGATGACGACAACGAAAGAAGTACAGTACAGTTGCCAGCACTTATAACTGGTACAGTCATCATTGTGAGTCCTCTTCTCCTGTACCAGTTATAAGTGCTGGCAATTGTACATACATCCATTTCCTCACTGCCTGACTGTCCAAGAATCAATGAGTCAGAGGGAAGGTGCAAAGGGATTAATTAAGGGAGACAAGGTATATGCTGGTATAAATCTGTAGGCTAATCATCATCATCATTAAACGAATAAATATCTTCCTACACTTATTATTTTACAAGATAATCGTGCACCAGACATGATGTTTTGCGAGTTCTGTCCTTTCATTATTACCGAATCATGGAGAGACAGGGGCACTGGGATCACTACTGTTGGCTGCGTTGAAATTACTAAGGACGATGATGATTGAGACGATGATATCCAGGTAGGGTATACGTTGGAGCCATCGTATCGGTCATCGTCAACGCTTATCTCACTATGGGTTTACAGACACTAACTACATGGAGTCATCGTAGCGGGCGGTCATCGTAATCATCGTCTTATCCAGTTTTTTTTTTTATCATCGACTTGTCCTTTTTTTTTTTTTTTTTTTTTTTTTTTTTTTTTTCATACGGCCCTGAGTTGTGGCGCTTACCGTGGCCTTGTGGCTCAGGTTGATTCATATCACTCATTTGTTGACTGCCAGAGCTGAGGAGGAATTTACATAGAGTGTGGACGATAACAGGCATATAATAAATAAAGGTGCATGTAAAGTGTTGGTGACAATTTGTATTCGTCTGTATCACTCGGGAATAATCTTCTTAACACACAGATAGAATAAATGTATGTACGTATGTTCCTCAGACGTGTGTGTGTGTGTGTGTGTGTGTGTGTGTGTGTGTGTGTGTGTAGCCTCGACTCATTATGGGGACTAGCCGGAGAAATTAATTTTAAGTGAAACAACACCTTGGCACGTGATGGTGAAGTGAGTTAAGGCTCCGAGACATGCAACAACAGTAGTAAGCCAGTGTTTGCTTTTTTTGTTCCACCTCTAGCATTGGTTTTTCCTTAAGGACCCTGTGAACGTGTATGAGAATAGTTGGCTTCTGATTCCTCATGACCATGCCACGAAACAAGCTCCTTCTATATAGGTTGTGTTTCGAGACAATATTTGAAGGACTCGCTAACTTCCAATTTTCTTACTACATCACATGGTCCCTTAATGAAAAGCCTATATATAGCCTATCTCTTGTACCCCTTATTCATTATGTACTTTTAATGTTTGTGGATGGTGTTATATCGATGTAACTCTGAACTAATGTAATTTTTTGTACTGTTCTTTCACTTTGATCTATCAGCTCTTTGCCAAGTGATGGAAATACACAAATCATAATATTTTTTCGTATATAAAGATCACGTGTCTCTTATCAAGCATTTGTTATGACACAAGAAATCCTCAGGTCCTTTACAGTAGAGATAAAACACGAGCCTAAATCAAGAAGCTGTTGATAACGTCAGAGATACGGAAACAAACGACTGCTGTTAGCTTAAGGACCCTGTGTTCGTATATGAAAATAGGATGCTTCTGATTCTTCCTGAACATGCTACGAAACAAGCTCCTTCCATATAGCTGGTGTTTTGCGGCAGTATTTGAAGGACTCATTCATCTCCAATTTTCTGACTATATCACAGGGTCCCTTAACGACGTACAGATGTTGGCAAAAGCTGTTCACGGCCAAAGAAAGTTAGTGTAGTTACTTGGTTTGTGGTGCAGTATTTTTCATCCCTAGCAACTCTGTCAAATTTACTCTTATATGCAAATGCCTTGTACTTTCCCGACCCAGTTCAGTTTGCAAATATCATCGAGTCGTCTTCTTCACCGTCTACTCATATTTATTTTGACAACAGTGGGAGGGATGCAACACTGGTAGGCAGAACATTAATAAGACCAATGAGGTTATATAAATGTTGTGATAGGTGCTTTGTTATAGCATCTGATCCCACTCCCCCAACCAGCCGACCCTCCGTGGCCATACAACACTTTACCATTCACAACACGGCGACGATGGTATAATTTTCGCGTCTATGAGTCCAGACCACTCTATCCATACAACCTCATCAGACTGAGGAAAAATCTTAACACCAAAATTTAACACGTGAACAATTCTACATTTTCACTATTCACAAGACGGAGGAGCTGGATTCACATTTGGTGCCTGAAGATATTAAGCCCCTTTACATAACCTAATAGATAAGGATAATATTTGAGGAGAAAATTTTGCTGCCGCTATACCACTTTACATATTATCATCAACACCTGCCGTTCATACCCATCTAAGTTGAAGAAGGAGTTTTCTCAACACACCTCCACACTTTCCTCCCTTTGTATGCTGTCAGTAGTAGTAGTAGTAGTAGTAGTAGTAGTAGTAGTAGTAGTAGTAGTAGTAGTAGTAGTAGTAGGAGTAGGAGTAGGAGTAGGAGTAGGAGTAGGAGTAGGAGTAGGAGTAGGAGTAGGAGTAGTAGTAGTTGTTGTTGTTGTTACTGATGTTGTAGTTGATGTAAGGTGAATAACATACTTGGTGGTTGAGGTGTTGGTGTTGGTGGTAGTGATGATGGAAGTAAATTATTATGAGAGTGACGTTGGCGGTAGTGGTGGTTATGAGTGTCAGCAAATAGTAGGGGTGATGTCTGTAGTGAGTATCATCATGAGTGGTGGTGGTGGTGGTGGTGGTAGTATTGGTGGGTCGAGGTGATTATTATGAGTGGTGATGGTGGTTGAGATGGTGGACATGAGGTAATAGCAAGATTTGTGATGGTGGTGGTGGTGGTAATGTTGTAGGTGGTGGTGATGATTTAAGGTGAATAGCAGGGATGGTGTTGGTGGTGGTGGAGATGAAAGGTGATGATGATAGAAGGTGAATAGCAGGGATGATGGTGGTGGTGGTGGTGGTGGTGGTGATGGTGGTGGTGGTAATGTTGTAGGTGGTGGTAGTTATGTTGGTAGTGGTGATGATAGAAGGTGAATAGCAGGGATGATGGTGGTGGTGGTGGTGGTGGTAGTAGTAGTAGTGGTGGTGGTGGTGGTGGTGGTAATGGTGGTGATGGTGGTAATGTTGTAGGTGGTGGTAGTAATGTTGGTAGTGGTGATGATTTAAGGTGAATAGCAGGGATGGTGTTGGTGGTTGTGGTGGTGGTGGTGATGAAAGGGGATGATGATAGAAGGTGAATAGCATGAATGGTGTTGGTAAGCAAGTCCTTGGGTGGGTGTGGTATGCAAGGCTGGGCCAAGGACGGAATGAATGCTGCCTACCCATGTGAATACCGTCTGTTGTTGCTGCTGCTGTTGTTTCTGGTGAGATGAAGAATGATGCAGGGAAGGGAGGGAAACACATAGACCAACACGAGACAGAGAGAGAGAAGAGAGATATACAATTTGATATTCACTTACCTAATCACCACCACATTGAGATTTTGTATAACCATTTTTGCGTTCATTGATATTTCGTGATCGTTTTTATATATCTATATTAGTATTTTATGTGATTAAATATTTACCGATCTGAAACACCGCACAATACTGTACATAAAGGAAAAAATCTACAGAGAATGTTAGAATATAATAGTTTCAGCCTCAGTTTATTATCATTATCATCATCATCATCATCATCACCATCAAGACGAAGGCCTTTCGCACCACTTTCCACAAATTTTCTAGTCTACTCCAGTCCACTCCTGCAAACATTCTCATTTCATCACACCACCGGTCTCTCGCTTTTTTCGTCATTCAAACTGTCCATCTCATGTCGATTATAAACTCTTACAAGACCAGCCAGCGCAAGTACAACTTTCTCATAATATTGTGGCCTGAATATCTTGTCTTTACATTTGGTTTTCTCCCTGTGTCTTGATGCCAACTTCCTTTCCTCTCCATATTACACCCAACATTTTCTCTCTATTCCTCGTGGGCCACTTGCAAATTATCGGTGAAGGGATCTCATAAGGCTTCAAGTTTCTGACCAGTAGGTTGAAACCGGTACCATATTCTAATGGTACACCTTTCTCTTTAAGGTACCCTGTGATGTAGTCAGAATAGTGGATGTTACTGAGTCCTTCAAATATTGCCACGAAACACTACCTATATGGAAGGAGGTTGTTTCGTGGTATAGTCTGCAAGAATCAGAAGCCTCCAATTCCCATACACGATCACAGGGTCCTTTAAGGGGATAATATACTTTTGGTACATTAGACTGCCTTGATTATTTCAAAGTATGCCAAGAAACAAGACCAGATTGACGAAAATAATGGTGGCATGTTGCCTGGAGAAGTTTGGAGGAATCATTTACTCCAGATTTACCAACACTGTATTACCCCCTTAAGGAGAAAGGTACGATGCCTTTCATGATACTCTTATGCTTACAGAATATACTCCATCCTGCATATTTTCTTCTTCCGAAATTATTCATACCACTGACCTTGTGTACGGTATGTTATTTGTGCTGAACATGCATGACGGTGTAATTCTTATTTCTCTCCAGATTTCCGCTTCCTATTTTGATTTGCTTATCCTGTAACTGGACACTGAATATGATATTTATTTCATCTTCAGACAAAGTGTACAGCTTCTCGATTACTCGCTGTAAACCATCTCCTGAGTCACAAAGCGAATGTAGAGTATATAAATAACTAGTAAATAAAGATATATATATATATATATATATATATATATATATATATATATAATATATATATATATATATATATATATATATATATATATATATATATATATATATATATATATATATATATATATATATATATATATATATATGTTTGAAAGCATCTAAAAATATCTCTGGACAACCCACCAACACATTCTCAGGGTCGTAATTTCCGAGGGTGAGTTGCACATGTTCTTCAGGGAGAGGAAGGCAGGAAGGAAGGAGGGAAGAAAGGGAGGGAGGGAGGGAGGGAGGGAGGGAGGAAGGAAGGAAGGAAGGAAGGAAGGAAGGAAGGAAGGAAGGAAAGTAGGAAGGAAGGAGGGAGGGAAGGAATGAAGGAAGGAATGAGGGAGGGCAAGAGGAAGGAAGGTAGGACCATTTTACAGGGAGGTAAGATAGGAAGGAGTGGACCAACAAGAAAACCAACAAGGAAGAAAAACTAAAAAAAAAAAAAAAACAATGAAAAGGAAGTAAAAATGAGATGATGGAAGGAATAAGGGATGGATGGACTGAGGGAAGGAAGGAGAGAGGTGGTATGGATATCAATCATTACACACTGGTCCCGCTGAATTATATATAGAGGCAAAGGGTTAAGTGATATTATAATCCAGGAATGAAATAATTACATACTGTGAACAAGATACGATATGTGAGTTATATATATTATGGTTTAAGGACCCTATGATCGTGTTTGAAAATTGGAGGCTTCTGATTCCTCCTGACCACGCCACGAAACAAGCTCCTTCCATATAGGTGGTGTTTCGTGGCAATATTGGAAGGACTCATATACCTCCAATTATCTGACTACATCACAGGGTCCCTTAAAAGAATTATGGAGTGAGATTCGGAGTTGGGGTTATCGGTGGTGAATTATGGGTCATTTATGGGTTATGGATTATGGGGTTAAAAGCCAAGGATGATATGATAAGAGCTGTACGTACCTTATTAGTTGCTACGGTGGGAGATGGTGGATATTTGGCCCATATCCTTCCTCCCATCCATCTCTCTCTCTCTACTTAGTTAATCTATTTTCTCTTTTTTTCTCTCTCTATTTCCTTCTTTCTTCTCTCTCTCTCTCTCTCTATCGTTCACACACACACACACACACAAGTAACACACACACACACACAAGCACACGCACACACACACACACACACACACACACACACACACACACACTCTCTCTCTCTCTCTCTCTCTCTCTCTCTCTCTCTCTCTCTCTCTCTCTCTCTCTCTCTCTCTCTCTCTCTCTCTCTCTCTCTCTCTCTCTCTCTCTCTCACGTCTGTTTGTTGTTTTGGTGACGGGGAAGGAACGGGTTTGTGTAGAGGGAGGCTGCCACAACACTACCCAACGTGTGAGTGGATGTGGGCCACCTCTGGGACTGACGGTGAAAGGGAAATCTTCTATCTAACCAGTGGGAAAAAAAAAAAAATACACACACACACATACAATCGTAAACCTTGGTGGGGAAGGGAAGGGAAGGGAGAAGGGAAGGGAAGGGAAGGGAAGGGAAGGAAGGGAAGAGAAGGGAATGGAAGGGAAGGGAAGGATGACCACCATAATCTTAGACATTTCGAGTCGATTTTTATTATTTATTCAAGACAGTAATTCACACTACCATCGGGTGGGGAAACAAGCTGGCTGCCATCGTCGGGTTTGTGGTTTATTGTGGTAATTTTCAGGTTTTATCATCGGGTTTAATTAGAGAGAGAGAGAGAGAGAGAGAGAATATAATGCCAAGGAGACTTTACGTTATCTAACCTGAGTGCGTTTTTTAGCTCTGACAAATAAGACTGACTTGATTTAATTACAGTCAAACGGTATAAATAAACATACAGTGAAGAGATACACAAGGTTGTCTATCACAGAAAACGCAGCAGTAACTCTATATAATGGACCATACCTACAAACTGACGAATTCCTAATGGGTGTGGCACTAGTGTGTGTGTGTGTGTGTGTGTGTGTGTGTGTGTGTGTGTGTGTGAGAGAGAGAGAGAGAGAGAGAGAGAGAGAGAGAGAGAGAGAGAGAGAGAGAGAGAGAGAAGAGAGAGAGAGAGAGAGAGAGAGAGAGAGAGAGAGAGAGAGAGAGAGAGAGAGAGAGAGAGAGAGAGAGAGTATAATATATGCATTGTATTTGAAGGGGTTGTATGCAAGAAGGACTATACGAGATGACAGTGACCGGGTACGATGATTCCTCTTAAATATTAGAGGCATTGTAATAGTCACTGTCATCTTCTTCCAGTCAATGATCTTTCTTGCATATGGTTGAGATTGAGAGAGTTTATAGGAACAGATTCGTTTTGTTCCCTTTAATTAATCACCATCCATGAGGTTTTATACTGACATTGGTGCTACATCTCAATATATCTAATAAAAAAAAATATTATAAATCAGTCACTGTAAAATACGAGTAATATCAGACCCAATACTTAAGGGGGTGCGGGAATAGGGGGGACAGGCTTGGGGGGGGATTAGGGGGGTGCGGGGAGTAGGGAACAGGGCTTGGGGGGGTTTTAAGGGGTGCGGGGAGTAGGGGGACAGGCTGGAGGGGGGGGGGGTTAAGGGGGTGTGGGAATAGGGGACAGGCCTTCTACCCACCCCAAGCCTGTCCCTCTATTCCCGCACACCCCCCCCCCCCCCAAGCCTGTCCCCTACTCCCGCACCCCCTTAATCCGTGAGTCAGGCCCAGAAACCCGTCAGTAAGGAGTGGACAAAAAGTAGGAATCCAGCCACCACCACCATTACCATAAACCATTATTATTATTATCATCACCCACTACCACCACCATCACCTCCCACCACCACCAACAACAACACTATCAACACGCCTACCACCATTATCACCTCCACCACCACCACCATCATTATTATCATCATCACCACTAACAACAACAACAACAACACTATCAACACACCCTACCACCATCACCACCACCATCATTATTATCATCACAACCCATAACAACAACACCACCACCACCTTCACCACCACAACCTGTATTGAGTTGAGGTGGAGTGACGAGTGCTCTGAACTGTCCTTGGCTGGGAAGGTTACTGGGCCGTGTGTGTGTGTGTGTGTGTGTGTGTGTGTGTGTGTGTGACGGGGGTGCACTGTACTTGTTGTATGTGGAGTAGTGTGTCGGTAGTGCATTTTTTTTTTTTTTTTTTTTTTTTGCGAACTGTCTTTGTGGGTGTGTGTGTGCATGGATGAGAGAGTATGTATGTATGTCCTTGTGTGTTTATCAGTGCTGCAAGGAAGCTGTGTGTGTATGAGTAAGTGTATGGATGGGAGAGTATGTATGTTCTTGTGTGTGTTTATCAGTGGTGTGTGTGTATGTGTAAGTGTATGGATGAGAGAGTATGTATGTCCTTGTGTGTGTGTACCAGTGTTGCAAGGACCTGTACCACTGCCACACTGACCCCTCCAGGCACACACACACACACACACACTTTCTTCACCTGCTCTGACACACTTTCCCCGGCTCATCTTATTGAAGTACACATACAGCCTTGGAACAAAAGTGTACCACCTGCTATCTTAACTGGAGGTCAGGTGTGGGATTTATGTCACTCTTTAACTGGAGATCAAAGTGGGTTTTATGTCACTCTTTAACTGGAGATCAAAGTGGGTTTTATGTCACTCTTTAACTGGAGATCAAAGTGGGTTTTATGTCACTCTTTAACTGGAGGTCAGGTGGGGGTTTTATGCCACTCTTTAACTGGAGATCAAAGGGGGTTTTATGCTACTCTTTAACTGGATATCAATTAAGAGGGATTCATGCCATTCTTTCAACAGAAAAAAAAAAAAAAAAAAAAAAAAAAAAAAAAAACGTAAAATGTGATTATAACTTCCTTCGACCCTGCATACAGATTATAATTCCAAGGTCGATCATTCCCTGTTTGATTAGCTGCACGGAATGATACAGGCCTTACTACTACTACTACTACTACTACTATTACTACTACTACTACTACTACTACTATACTACTACTACTACTACTACTACTACTACTACTACTACTACTACTCCATTCATGAATTGTTTAGTCCAACTCCATGTTTAGAAGGGAATGGGTTGCCAGATATCCCGACGTGGCATCAGTTTTGGCGATATGGAAACTACTTAAATATTCCAACTTTGTCACACCATGGGGGAGTGAGTATCCAGGAGTCAGTTTAATTGTTTGTGGGGAGTATTATCGTTTGGAGTTAGCTAGAATAAGTGACTAAATTCTAGTTACCGCAACCAAAGGAATAATTAAGATAGTTTTGAGATCATGTTTAATTAAATGGCGTAATATACTTTTGATGGGTTACATTGAGGCGCCTTGAATATGCCAGGAAACAGGACCAGATGAACAAAAATACTGGTAGCCTGTTGCTGGGAAGAGTTTAAGGGAATCAGTTGCTCCAGATTTACCAGCACTCTATGTACTGTACCTGAGGCAGACACGAAGACCTTGACCTGCATCATGTTGTCTGGAGAACATTACTACTTAATTAAGGGGATAGTCTCTTCTCTATATATAAATTGGAAGACTACTGATTCCTCCAACCTATTCCATGAAACAGATCCCCTTTTAGTAACACTGAGATCGTCTGTTTCCTGGCATAGTTTGGAGGAATCAGTAGCCCTCCACTTCCACCACAAGAGTCGACTCCCTTACGTGACTTGTGATCTTGTTGGCTACCTGGAAGGGTACTAATTCCTCCTGCCTGTGCCACGAAACAAACTCCTTCCTTTGTTTAGTGTTTCGTGACATTATTAAAAGGAATCAGTAACTTAAAATTTCCTGACGGTATACCATTTGCTTCTTAATTAAGGGACCCTGTGATGTACGGCAGTCAGAAAATTGGGGGTTAGTGAGTCCTTCAAACATTGCCACGAAACACCACCTACATCGATGGAGCTTGTTTCGTAGCAAAGTTAGGAGGAATCAGAAGCCTTCAATTCTCATACTCGAACACAGGGTCTTTAATACTATTAGACACTTTACTTAGGACTGACAAAAGAAATCCACTGATCTTGGCCAAAAATTTAGCAACTATTAAGCGTCGGTGGAATGAATACTCGAGGCACAACACTATGGTAAGAGTAGTAAAGTACATCACCCAAGCTTAAAAGTGTTACCCCTCAACTACGGGTCTTAGTTTAATAATAACCTGTTCTTCCCTACCTCTCATTCTGTTACAAGATTATAGAAACACATTTATGTACTGTACTCTCTCTCTCTCTCTCTCTCTCTCTCTCTCTCTCTCTCTCTCTCTCTCTCTCTCTCTCTCTCTCTCACACACACACACACACATACACACACAATACTATGAAACAACATTGCCATTGTACACATAGAACAAAATCTTACCCGCTTCAGGTGAGATTGATAGTCCAGTCACTACCAGGATAAGAAGCACCACTCACTCACTCACTCACTCACCTGTAACAGAGAAAGAGAAAAACACACATTAATGCACAGTCCTAGACCTTCATTCGGGGTGGGATGTACAAACTCTCGATGACAACACTATGAAGGAGGGATCAAAACCTAATCCCTATATATAATTATTACCCTGAGAAACTCTTGAACACAACACTATGGAGGAGGCATTAAGACCTATTCTATACATATATCTTTTTACCCTGAGGAAAGGTGGACGAGTAAAGTACAACAAGATGCTGGTGACATTATCGTCGAATTCTTCCTGAGTTACCTAAGCCTGGAATCCCGGCGGGGGGTAAGACGTTGCTGAGTGACGGAGTGAAGGGAGCCATTATCGATTCATCTTAATTCATTTTATCGCGATTCTCCTACAGATGGGTACGTGTTGTTGTGGACATTAAATTTAAAAATAAATATGTAAATAATTCACAGTTAGCAGCTATTACCAACATATTTTGAACTGTACAAAATCTTAATGAAAATATACAAGTAAACATGAAGGCTCAAACTGGCTGAAGATTCCTGCCATCACTTATAAATCCTTGAAGTGGATAAGAACTATACTGACCATAAAGGGATAAATGGTTGGAGCATTCTGTGAGATGTGACCATTGTGTGCGTAACAGATTTTAATTTATATTGTCGTGTGAGTATTTACTGTGACAAGAATCATTTGGCTGGACCAAGTTTTTCGAACCAATATGTTATACGATATAAAACAATATAATACGATATAAAACTATATAAAACGATATAATATACAGCTGTAAATGACTATACACACAACGACGCACCGTATGCTAACAATATGCCACTGTACATCAGAATGCATGGACGGACGATTTAAAATTAATGTTGAATGAGGAGGAACTTCCTGCCTTACAAGGTTCGTCTATATATAGTGATTCTCTTATACAACAAACACACCAGTGCCAAATCTCACACAGAGCGCTTCGTAGGCCACCGTATGGATGTGTGTGTGTGTGTCCAACTCTACAAGAAAACCTATGGTCTCAGTAACTGCGATGACCAAGGGGACGACTATCTTCCTATAGGGATTTCACAGAGCCATCCATCATATAGTACTAATCATCTTCATCACCCACCTATTCCATGATGTTTCTGGCACAGTACACGTCCCTATTCCCTTCAAGCTATCGAATGGGTGTCAATCTTCTTCAATATCTATTCCATGATGTTTCTGGCACAGTAAACGTCCCTATAGGTTATCATCGAGTGAATCTCAATAATCTTCATCGCCTGTTCTATGACGTTTTTGGTACACGCTCCTATAAGTTATCAAGTTATTCCAAATAATCTTCATCATCTGACTCATGACGTTTCTGGCACAGGTCCCAATAAGTTATCGAGTGAATCCCAGTCTTCTTCATCGCCTGTTCCATTGTGTTTCTGGCACAGATCCCTATAAGTTATAGAGTGAGTCCATCCCTAGTGAAGGTGATGGACCACTAATATGGCCGAGGTGGACAGGGGACAAAAACTGGCTCACTTGAATCTGGCACGACTAACCCTTTAGAGCAGGACGCCTCAGAGGAAAGGGTACAGTTTTGGCCAGTAGTTCCCTGCCACGTTTTTCGGTCTCTTATCATTACAAACACGAATGAGATGGCACAGGTATAAGCAACATAGACCCCTGCATTATTATTATTATTATTTTTCTTTCTTTAGGTTTACCCTCATAATACTGGGTAATATAACACAGAGTGAGTCATGTGTTTATTTAACCATGTCATAAGTAAACAAGAGACATTTTTAGGACATACACTCTATGTGAGGCGTATGTGCACTTGGGATTCCTGTATGTGTATTCCAAACAACATGCCACCATTATTTTTGTTCATCTGGTCCTATTTCCTGGCATACTATGGAGGAATCAAGGCACTCCAATGTACCCAAAGTGTACGATCCCATCAAGCCAAAATATCAACTACTACTGTACTACATGAAAGTCCCGGAACAGAGTAAACTGGTGGATAACTACACGCTGGACTGGGGTCGAACTGAACAACATTATGGCTCACGTCTGGACATTACCACCCACAGTAATTGAAAGGTACCGGTATGTATAAATTTAGTCCTGAACTTTATCTGATATAGAAAGGTGAATGGAAATACAGTAAGGCTACACTGATTTGAAGACTAATAGAAGGGGTAGAGGGTTTAAGTACTGTGTCTTATATCATCCTGGCCTATTACCTGGTGTTATGTTATCATTTCTCTCATGTCATAATATATCAAACTGATTACATAATACTTCGAACTGTTTTTGCCATCCCTATGACCGTAAAGGAAGCATTTATTAAAAAAAAATAAAAGTAATGGCAGCAATAAATAACACCATATAACACTACCCGTATTAGAGTATGATGGTAACAAAAAATATATATACATGAAAATGACTGTACCGACAATCAACTCAGACATAAATGCAATGTAACAACATGTTTGAATACCACTCAACGCAAATTTAGATACGACCACCATTATACAAGTGGACTATAGTAGTTTTTCCTTAACTGACGACGGTACCTGGCGTCAAAGCCCCGCCCTTCTCGTAAATAATTCTGTGTTCAGCTGAGCCAGAACTGAGTACCCATAATTAAGGACTCCCGGGATGTAGTCAGAAAATTGGAGGTTAGCGAGTCCTTCAAACATTGCCACGGAACACCACCTATATTAAAGGAGCTTGTTTCGTGGCATAGTCAGGAGGAATCAGAAGCCACCAGATCTCATACACGATCACAGGGTCGGTCCCTTACGTGCTATATACAGGTTTATTGGTGGTATATCAGTGCTATACGAACACGCTATGTAAGCCAGTACCGTATGCTACCGTAATATAGAGTGCGTGTCGCTGTTCCGTTACCTAAGCAAAGTCACACGATAGAACATTATGACAACAATAATATGAAAATGACTGACTAATGTTTCGATATGGGATAATAATGACATATACTGATACAATCCATACTTTCTATAGTACCAGAGTAGAGGAAGTACATTAATTAACCATAATCCTCTCAACACTATAATGTCCATATATTGTCGTCGCATATCCTTTACTGTGGTCAACGCTAGACAATTTTGCTGGTCATTGGAACACCTCTCCTATCTATGAAGTTGAGAGCAAGATATCCATTTTTATAGGGACCAAATGCTTTATATTCTGTGTACAAACTAAGAAACACATTAGTTATTCCTATTTCATTCGTCAGTATGTAAACAACACTGTAGACAAAAGAGAATCGTATGAAATGGATGGCTTTTATTCACTTCACTCCATCTCTCTTGGGTGGTCTGATAATTATAGACTCACTAACACGTGAATTAATTCATTATCACCATTAAGGGGAGATTCTTTTGTTGGTGAATTGGAAGGTCTGTGATTCCTCCAAACTATGCCAAGAAACTGATCCCCTATTAGTACCACTGAGGGCGTCTGTTCTCTGGCATAGTTAGGAGGAATCTGTAGCCTTCCAATTTGCCTACAAGAAAATCTCCCCTTAAACTGAACCAGGAACACACAGGCAGTCACAATAACATACCTAACTGGACAACGGGAATTCTCGAGCAAAAACAGTGTCGGCAATAAACACTCACCCGGTATAGGCTATTATGTATTTAAGCACCCTGTGATCGTGTATGAGAATAATTGGAGGCTTCTGATTCCTCCTGACTATACCACGAAACAAGCTCCTTCTATATAGGTGGTGTTTCGTAGCAATATTTGAAGGACTCATTTATCTTCAATTTTCTGACTACATCACAGGGTCCCCTTATAGTCGAAGAACAATGTATATGAACATTCAGCTGAAGGTCAAGGCGGCCTCTGGCAACTCACTCTGATGTAAACACGTGTGAGGTAGTAAGAGAGAATATTAAGGCTAAGAGGATCAATGAATTTGGTATCGCATTTCGTGCAGCATATAATGAGTGAAGTCATTTTTTTTTTTTTTTTTTTAATCAGTAATGGTCGATGAATTTATTCCAATTTCTTTTTACTTTTCTTTTTTCTATCGAGAGAGTAGTTTCAGAAATCATTTTAGCTTCAAATATATATGTGATGATACATTGTTGACCGCTTGCAAAATCAGGCACAATTATTGAATCTTACTCTCTCATAAAATTATAGACTAATAATAAAGAATTCTACGTGTTGTGAAGGCGTGTACAGTTAGTTGTATTCACTTACATACGAACGAGCACAATATTTTTTGGAACTAGAGCATCTTGGTATAATTATGTGTGACAGAACCAAACGAAATTATTGTAGCAGTCTCTTAATTTCCTTATTTTGAGCAATTATCAGGATTCGTAGTTATTGGTGTTTATATGAGCAGTAATAGAAAGGGACGACTAATTCCCTCGACCCCAAATATACCACCTCAATACGACCACCTCCAGAACTTTCAATCACTTCAGTTACGTACGACCCCAGCCAATCAGTTACGTACGACCCCAGCCAATCAGTTACGTACGACCCCAGCCAATCAGTTACGTACGACCCCAGCCAATCAGTTACGTACGACACCAGCTTAATCAGTTACGTACGACACCAACCAATCAGTTACGTACGACACCAGCCAATCAGTTACGTACGACACCAGCCAATCAGTTACGTACGACACCAACCAATCAGTTACGTACGACACCAACCAATCAGTTACGTACGACACCAGCCAATCAGTTACGTACGACCCCAGCCAATCAGTTACGTACGACCCCAGCCAATCAGTTACGTACGACACCAGCCAATCAGTTACGTACGACACCAACCAATCAGATGCCAGGCAGAGAATCCCCTGTGATAGTAAGACAGGACACCAAACGTGGGTCACAAAAAAATAAATAACGACACAAGAGTTACATCACCTGGGTTACGTCTACCACCACCAGCCTCAACTCACTTTCCACCACCACCGACCGACCTTCCCTAGACCCTAAACCACATGTCATCATTTCTCAAACCGTAGAGTATAGTACCGAAGCTGGACAAAAAACAAATAATAATCTATAAAACCAGTGTCTTGTAGTGGTGGTGGAATGGAAACTGGTTCAGAATACTATGTGACTTTATAGGTCGTATTATTACCTCACTGCTGCACCGCACGTGTGGACCGAATATATATAACTTTTTTTTTTTTTTTTTTTTTTTTTTTCTGTCGACAGGAACACAATTTTCAAACTTAAGGATACCGATTATTCGCTTTATATCTATGTAAGTTTACTCTGATATAAACTCGTAATCTAATGTGACCAGATCTGACGTGACAATTAGTAACATAGTTTATATTTTGAGACTGAAAGTATACCAGACCACAGAGACTTCAAAACTTTATGACACTAAAAACTATATAACCTGATTCAAAGCGGTGTCTCTCCTTCATCTCATTGTTGGCATATTGTGGGCTACTGATTCCTCCATAACTTGCCACAGAACAGCCAACCTTCCCTTACAAACTGAGGCAGACTGTTAGTTGCTCCACATAGTTTGGGGGAATTAGTAGCCTTCTAATCCTCGCCCATCATCTTACCAATTATCTTAACCTGGCGAAAGTACACACCGGTTCCATTGCTGCTGATATTACACCTTTACTGCATTATTTTTTTTTGTAGATTCTAGTTTTTATTGCGAGTAAATAATAACCGGGTTAAGTAAGTGGTTGGTGGGATTAATTTCGACTTGATGTGCTTTAGTATATATACAGGGAAAAAAAACAACAACTTAGAAATGACACGAGAGAGCAGTTGCATTAAGATCAGGGAAAGGAAATAAATAAATAAATTAAGAAATAAGTAAATAAATAAATATATAAATAGATTAATAAATAAATAAATAAATAAATAGATAAATAAATAAAACAAATAAATACATAAATAAATAAATAGATTAATAAATAAATAAATAAATAAATAAATAAAATAAATAAATACATAAATAAATAAAAAAAATCTTCTGCCTACAAAAAGGAAGAAAGCGAATTCCCTTCTCCCCCGGAGACTTGGTCAACTCTGGTGGCCCGGTGACCTTCAGAAGGACGGCAAAGGTCAAGGGTCAGTGGAACACCGTCGAGGGGAAAGGGAGAGTGAACAGTGGAGTGAACAGACATCAGGTGGTGGTGTCATTAAAGGGGAATGTTATCCAACTAGAGTGATATGGATGGCCAAGTGGAGCCTTCTGATTCCTCCAACTATACCTGTGCCAAGAAACAGATTAACTCAGTATACGTGTGTGCTTTTTTTTTTTTTTTTTTTTTTTTTTTTTTTGGTGCTGATAATATTTAAGTATTCACTGTTTCCTCCAATGTATGTTAGGAAAAATTAATAAAGTATCCAGGCTGCATATCTGTTAACTAGTAATAACTTTGGATGATTACTGTATAATTATGTTCCCCTTAGCCATTCCAAGAGGACCTCCAGTAAGTATCATTAGACTCCCTTACTGCATGTAGTGTCCATAAAAAAGTCGGGGTTGTGGTAAGTGAAAGGTATTTAGGTTGCAGGTATAGGTAGGTAGGTAGGTTGGTAGATATATAGGAGTCCCACACCAACCAAACGTATACAACTTTTAGGTAGGTAGGTAGGTAGGTAGGTAGAAGTCCCACACCAACCAAGCGTATACAACTTTAGAAGCATATTTAGACATCAACTTTGGGCTTTTACCTTCCGCCATATATAAATAAATTGACAAAATTCATTAGTGGCGTGTTCCCATAACGAGGAGGAGATTATAGTGGTATAATAAGGTTGGGTTGTCAGGTTAGAGTAGTGGCCGAGGATGTCATTAGGTGGGGAATGGAGGAGAGGGTGTGGGGGGCGAGGTGAGAGGATGGGGTTCAGAGTCCGAGCCTAGGGTAAAAGTGGCCAGGATGGGGAAGGGGGGATTGAAGGAAGGAAGGGGACGATGGTGTTATAGAATCGGTGGATATGATGGGGTAGAGAGCAAGAGGAGGGGACATGAAGGGTTTTTAGATGTATAAGTTAGTGAATGAGTGAGTAAATGGGGGCGTGGATGACCTTTTAGTAAGTGAGTGGGTATTAGTTCAGGTGAGTGAGTCAGTGAGGGAGAGAGACAGAGAGGAGGGGCAGCAATCTCGAAAGGACAAGAAGGAAAGATAAGTAAGGGAATGACTATGGTCCAAAAGGGCTCCCAACAAACTCTTAAATTTTGGCCCACATCTTTGTAAGCAAAACTCCTCACTACGGGGGTCGGGTACCCAAACACAATATTTAATACTGTATAGTGTCTTAGAGCATCATAAACTACCATTGCTTATTGTAGTGAACAGCAATTCATGTACTCATTATTCAGTAAGACACAGAGTACCTTATCTTGGTACTACCTCTATTGCTTATAAAGTAACTTAATTAAGGTGGGTACGATGTTGTCGGGTGAACGGGAGGCTACTTTCTTTTATTTCATGTATTGTTTCCTAAATACACTGAGTATGCAAGGTATGTATGTGTTGTCTTACTGTGCTTTCTCCACCTCATGTCTTCTTCTGTCTCTACATGCCTCTTACATCAGCCCTTCAGCATTCATTTTCCTTTCCACTTGTATCTCCTCATCTCTTTTTGATCTTCTATTAGGTACTTGTTCCCTCAACTATCTCGTGATGGTTCCTGCAACTGATTTCTACCAACACCTCCAGATGATGACATGAAAAACTCCTTCCACAACACGTGTATTTCTTTGCGACAAAATTGACAACAATCATAAACCTCAAATTAGCCAATATCGTAGTACCTCAATGTGATGAAGTCCAAGGTAACGTTGTAGAGAGTAGGCTACCTCAGATCACGTAACTTTAACCGGGAATCGAGTCTCAGGCCGCCAGGATCTTATAACACTAAGGCACCACAATCGGTAACTCAGTGTAAAGCAGGCAAACGTTACTAATGCTTCGTGTTGTGTTGTGTAGTCTAGTGATATTCAACTCCAGACAACGATACCAGGGTAATAATACATAGAGCAGCACTATACTTCAGGAGGAGCGAGGAGTACAACACAACTCAGCTTACAGAACACAACATACCTCAGTAGAACATAGAATGCCATACAATAAGAATGAATGCACTGTATATGTTTCTTTTTATCACGTATGTAGTAGTAGTAGTAGTAGTAGTAGTAGTAGTAGTAGTAGTAGTAGTAGTAGTAGTAGTAGTAGTAGTAGTAGTAGTAGTAGTAGTAGTAGTAGTATAGTAGTAGTAGTAGTAGTAATATTAATATTAATATTAATAGTAATAGTAGTAGTAATAGTAGTAGTAATAGTAGTAGTAATAGTAGTAGTAGTAATAGTAATAGTAATAGTAATAGTAGTAGTAATAGTAGTAGTATAGTAGTAGTAATAGTAATAGTAATAGTAATAGTAGTAGTAGTAGTAGTAGTAGTAGTAGTAGTAGTAGTAGTAGTAGTAGTAGTAGTAGTAGTAGTAGTAGTAGTAGTAGTAGTAGTAGTAGTAGTAGTAGTAGTAGTAGTAGTAGTAGTAGTAGTAGTGACAGTACAGTGAACCCCAGACAGCGACCCAGACACCCAACACAACCTCTCACTACAAATGCTACACCGTGTTTATGTTTGCATCTAAATGTGCAAGTCAAGTAGGGACAGAGGGATGAGCAGAATACGTAAACAGACACTTTTATCCTTATGGTCCCGCACCTGCTGTACCTTATAGGGGTCAAGTCAAAGGCGTACTTTTTCAACCCATTATAGCCTAGGCACACACCCAAGGCATCTCTTAGAGACTCTTAGTGGAACTCCCTCGTTTCTTGATTCCGAGATAACAGTGTGAGAAAGTTTATCATCTGCATACACAATGACCAACATACTAGTAAAGAAATCAAGGCAAATTTCACACACACACACACACACACACACACACACACACACACACACACACACACACACACACACACACACACACACACACACACACACACACACACACACACACACACACACACACACCGCGTCCAACTGGATCATACAGTAACACCACGTTTCGGCTTCACGTGGTATACAGGTCAAGGTACAGAGGGGAGATAAGACCAACAATGTGAATACAGAAGTTAATATAAAAAGATCTTCAATGTATATCTGTACAGTCACGGTCAATAGTCTCGCTACACCCTCGAATGAAGCAACCTCCAAAAAGAGATGCGAAACTATAGCGGTTGTTTTTTTGTAAATATTGGTTCATAAGGTTCACTCTCACGGATCACTTTCACTCACTCGATGCAGGACTTCTGATCGTGACTGTACACCGATATGAACTTGCAAGTGTGGTTATTAATAAAAGAACGAACGAAGGAAGGAAGGCTAATATAGTGAGGTGTGATGATGCTGGTGGTGGTTTCTGCTTAATATTATGATACCTAAAATCAATGTAAATGAAGAGATTATTATATCTTATTTTGGGGGTGAAGTGGAGAGCAATTGATTCCTCCATTTTAATACAGACTCCCTCGTCAGTAGAAAAGTAAGGGGGTTGTGGTTCGCTGCAGCAGTTCTCTCTCTCCAAATGACCACAGTAATCCTCCCCATAAATAAAATGCTGAGATGGCAAGATGTGAAAGAAGATGGAATAAAAAATGGGAGAGTGAAAATGGAGTAAATAAAAGGAGAATGAAAATGGAGTAAAAAAAGGGAGAGAGAAAATGGAGTAAAAAAAAAAGGTTTGGAATCGAAATGGGAAGAAAAAATATATTCAAACGCACTACAGAACCCTCCAAACTATGCCACGTAATAGAAGACTCCTTATAAATGCTGTTTTGTAGCACACTTTGAAGGAACATAATTATAGACTGCTCCCCTTCCAGTTACTCAATCCAACCCTGCTGTCTCTGGTCTGAAAAAAAGTCTTGGAACCACCCTTACACTGAAATGAACTGTAAACATCCAGAGGGGAGTTGTAATACTCTTTTTGCCGACTGTATGACTGTACAACGCTTATCCTGTTTCATATTTGCTTGAGGTCGCTTAATACTCGATCCGGCTATTCGAAGCAAGCCTGGATACATATTTTGGATTGCGAGTGTACAGCCATGGCTGATAGTGGTGGACCAGGGTCCAAGGAGTGTTGGAGAGCAACTGAACAGAGTTCGAAAAAGTGAGTCTTCTAAACCTCTCTCAACGTTGAGAATGGTTTATAAAACTCTCTTGTTCGAACTCTGTTCAGTTGCTCTCCAACACTCCTTGGACCCTGGTGCAGCACTATCACCCATGGCTGTACAGTCGGCGGCAAAAGTCCTGTCCCCTCATTTGCTTCACCAAGGCACGCGATGTTCATAGACTCGATACTATTAGGTGTAGAAAACGTGTGTATTTCTCGAGTCCATGAACACTGCCTGTCTCGGTTAAGCAGGTGAGGCGATAGGACTTTTGCCGCCGACTGTACATACAACTGTTATCGTGACTGTGATACAAAATAAAGGGACAGTCCTTGGTTGATAGAGGTTACCATAAGAATTCAAGAGGAGTGTGAAGGTAAGTAACTCAACAACTCGTGACCAAGGACAAGAGTGGTGGGGTTGGGGTGGTGGTGGTGGGGGGGGGGATCTTTATGATAGAGTGATTGAGAGTGGAAGGGAAGAGAGGAATACAGGGGAAGAGGGAGTGAGAGGGAGGAAAGAGGGAGTGAGAGGAGGGGGGGGGGAGGAAATCATGGGAAGAGGGAGTGAGAAGTGAGAGGAGGGGAAGAGGGAGTGAGAAGTGAGAGGAGGGGAAGGGGAGGAAATCAGGGGAAGAGGGAGTGAGAGGAGAGGGGGAGGAAAACAGGGAAAGAGGGAGTGAGAGGGGGATGGAGGAAAGGAGAGAAATGGAAGAAGATAGCAAGGATTAGAAAGGAAGGAGAGGAGAAAGGAAGATAGGGATGCATGAAATGAATAAATAATGGGAGGAAGGAGGGGAAGAGGATTGGAGGGATGGGACGGAAATGAGAGAGATAACAAGGTGAGGGGAAGGAAGGGAAGGGGAGTTGAAGAGACGATGCATGAAAGTGAGTAAATGAGGAAGAAGAGAAGGGGAGCAACGTAAAAAGGATAAGAGGCAAGAAATGTATGAATAAAGATGGTGTGAGGGAAGGAGGGATCAAGGGAGAGAGGGAGGAGAAAGGGAGAGGAAGGATAAGGGGGAAGAAACATATGAATGAAGATGGGAGGGAGGGAGAGAGGGAGGAAAGGGAGGGGAGGGAGAAAGGGAAGGAGGGATCAAGGGAGGGAGGGGTGAGAACGTAGGAAGGATAAGGGTGAAAAAAAAAGTGTATGAATGAAGATGGTGAGATGGGAAGGAGGGAGAAAGGTAGGTAGTGGTAGGTAGGTAGGTAGGTAGGTAGGTAGGTAGGTAGGTAGGTAGGTAGGTAGGTAGGTAGGTAGGGAGGGGTTAGGACGAGATGAGATGATAACAACACATTTACCGACAACAGAAGCGGTGATAATCTCCGGATATCCGACACCAACAAGAACTTCAAGATGAAGAAAGATGATGGTGCTTGTAGTAATAATGATGATGATGATGATAATGGTGGTGATGGTGGTGTGACTGAACTCCCCACATGCACTCCTGTACCAGTGGGTGTGTGTTTGTGTCCTGTATATAATTATTATGAGGTCCTGAACGAGGTAGCATATTGTCGAAAAATTTGGAGTAAGTCTTAATTTAACCTTTTCTCCCTCCCATTCCTCCTTCGCTTCTTTCCCTCCTTGTTCACTCATTTCTTTTCCCTGTCCTTCCTATGTTCCTCCTCTTCTTACATCCCTCCTTCAGCTCATTTCTTTTCCCCTGTCCTTCCTACGTTCCCCCTCTTCCTTCCTCCCTCCCTCCTTTACTAATTTCATGTAAAACTATAACACGAAACGGGCCAAGAAAACAGACGGCTTCATGCATCTCAAAAAAAAAAAAAAAAAAAAAAAAAAAAAAAAATAATAATAATAATAATAATAATAATAATAATATAAACATACATTAAGGAACTCTGGTAGCCAAAGGATAAGGACCTCGTCACACCAAGACCACAATTAGACGTTTCTGCAATGAAGAGTCCGGAGCAAAAAACTGACAAGAGAGACGAATCAAGACATAATCCTGTGTGACTGCTTGCGTGTGTGTGTGTGTGTGTGTGTGTGTGTGTGTGTGTGTGTGTGTGTGTGTGTGTGTGTGTAATCAACGCGTCCGGATTTTAAAAGGATGCAACGGGTTATAAACTTATCAGATTATTATTCAGACGCAAAAGAGTGGACAATTTGCATCAGGGAGAGCCAGAGGAGCAGTGAGTGGTTTCTTAGCCGACCGTATATACATAAACCCCACCCAGGCAATAGTAGTTTAATATTAAGGAAGTGATATTATTCTCTGAAGGCTGATACTGCTTCCTAAAAACTAAGCGAGGAAACATACCAGAGCAAATAAATATAAAGGTGTTCTGTTGATTGGAGTATATAGCTTGGAGGAATATCAGTTGTTCTAAAATCTATAAACACTTTACTGACCCCGGATTAGAGGTATTGGTAAACTTTGCATGCACTCCCTTTCCCTCGCTCGTATTTATGGCTACACAAAATCATGGAACCTCAATTCAAGGACTCACACTTTCATTAATTAAGGGAATATACAAGACTGTCAATGCTGGGAGGGTAATGTAGGAATGGAGGCACCTGTACACTCTCGCAGTCCAAAATTTGTATCCAGGTCTTGTTGAAGTTTCGAATCATTTGACATACTAGTGAACCAATTACAACGCTTATCCTGTTTTATATTTGCTTGAGGTCGCTTACTTAATACTCTATCAGGCTATTCGAAGCAAGCCTGGATACATATTTTGGATTGCGAGAGTACATACATCACACTGAAACCCAGGGTGGCAAAAAAAAAAAAAAAAAAAAAAAAAAAATTATAGCAAGAGCCTGAGAACGTGACCTTTGATGCTCCCTGAAGACAAATATATTTTCATACATACATACATACATATTTTCATACCCACACATAAGTACAGTCGGCGGCAGAAGTCCTGTCGCCTCAACTGCTTCATCGAGACATGCAGTGTTCATGGACTCGAGAAATACGCATGTTTTCTACACCTACTAATCTCGAGTCTATGAACATCGAGTGCCTCGGTGAAGCAAGTGAGGCGACAGGACTTTTGCCGCCGACTGTAC
>JAWQEG010002637.1:0-81183 GCA_033782935.1 Petrolisthes cinctipes | reverse complement strand
TCTCTCTCTCTCTCTCTCTCTCTCTCTCTCTCTCTCTCTCTCTCCTCTCATATTTTGCTCTCATCACTTTCAATGTTCTCTCTCTCTCTCTCTCTCTCTCTCTCTCTCCTCTCTCTCTCTCTCTCTCTCTCTCTCTCTCTCTCCCTCTCTCTCTCTCTCTCTCTCTCTCTTCTCTCTCTCTCTCTCTCTCTCCAAGCCTCAAACAGGACATCAAAATTTTTGCCTAATCTGCTGGTGCTTTTGAAGGCTTCTGATTCCTCCAAACTATGCCACGAAACAGACCCCCCCCCCCCTCAATGGTACCAATAGGGGATGTGTTTGTTTCGTGATAATATTGGAGGAATCAGAAACCTTCCAATTTACCAACAAAAGAATCTCCCCTTTAATTTTAAATGCATATCATAAACAACATAAATTATTGAATATTTATTTCTTTTATTTCTATTTATTTATTATTTTATTTATTCATTTATTTATTTTTCTTTATTCGAGTATCTTTGTGAATTGATCCTAATTATTATTTTTATTATTATTATTATTATTATTATTATTATCATTATTATCATTATTATTATTATTATTATTATTACTTATTACTTATTACTTATTTATTTATATATATATTTGTTTCCTATTTTTTTATTTTTTTATTATTATTATTATTATTATTTTTTGTTTTTTGAGGCCATAGGGTGAAGAACAACAAGAGATAAATAACCCTGGTCTTGGAATGCAAACATTTGTCTTATCATTACGTATCATCTATTACATTGTCACCCAAGCAGCTACACACATACAGTCTGTCTGTTGTAGTATTCATTAATTAAAGACTCTGTGGTCGTGTATGAAACTAGGAGCCTTCTGATTCCCTCCTGACTGTGCCACGAAACAAACAAAAACAAACACACTCCTTCTTCCATATAGGTGTGTGTGTGTGTGTGTGTGTTTCGTGGCAATATTTGAAGGACTCGTTTACCTTCCAATTTTCTGACTACATCACAGGGTCCCTTAAGGGGGTAGTTGTACACTTTGGGTATATTGGAGAGCCTTGATTCCTCCAAAGTATGCCAGTAAACATACATTGGAGAACCTTGATTCCTCCAAAGTATGCCAGGAAACATGAAGCCACGACCAGGTGAACAAACAAAACTTATGGTGACCAGTTTGTTGTTGCTTGGAATAATTTATGGAGGAATCAGTTGCTCCAAATTCACCAACACTGTAGTATCTATCTATCCCCTTAATTATCCAGTGTAAATAAAAAATAATATATATATATATATATATATATATATATATATATATATATATATATATATATATATATATATATATATATATATATATATATATATATATATATATATATATATATATATATATATAATCTGATATATATACGTAAAACAATTTGATATTTGTAGCCCAACTTTAGACAGATAAATGAATATAGACATGTATAATGTATATATTATTAAGTAATTGTATGTTTATAGCCCCATTGGGTTAGAATATAGGCTAACTGTATGGGCTATATTTATCCCGAATGGTGAGTACTGTTATGAAGGCAGTACTTTCATGGTTTTGGTACCCTTTTGGACCAGAGTTGAACGATCCTATTCTCCTTTCCCTCCTTTAATTCTTTTTTGTGTCCCTTTCTCTTACGCTACAAGGTCTTTCTGGCCAAACACTTGTCTTCTTTCATCCATACCAACTCCATGGTTTAATATGATGTTGGTACACTTGTGGAAGGGAGTTTCATTAACCCTCATTGGGTCCCTCTTACCCTAACACACACACACACACACACACACACACACACACACACACACACACCTTGGTCTGGTATTAGAAAAGTTATTAATGAATGATAGTAACTTACATAACGAAGAAGATGATTGGTAGATGAATTGTTGCCATGAAACTTTAATCATAATGTAACGACAAAGATGATTGGTAGATGACTTGTTATCAGGAAAATTTAATCATAATGTAACGAAAAAGATGATTGGTAGACGAGTAAACTGTTGTTGCCAGGAAACTTTACATAATATAACATAATGATTAGGCAATGATGAGCATTATAATAAACTAAAGATATGTGTTCTAGGGTAAAAAAAGGACTACCATAGAAATAAATAAACTCCCTTCCTCAACTGTACATATAACTCAGCCTTTCCAAAAAAAAAAAAAAAAAATAGAAAAAAAAAAGTTATATATACAGTATAAAATAATATATATATCCCCATACAAGGCTACTTAATTAAGATATATTATTGCTTCCAGACATCATAACTGTTGTCCCGAAAGAAAAGTCTGTCCACATTATCATACAAGGACCCAATGAGTGTAATTTCTCTATCTTTTTTTTTTTTAATTAAGGGGGAAGTTTTGTGTTGGTAAATCTGGAGCAACTGAATCCTCCAAACTATTCCAAGCTCTTCTTATCTTTGTTTAATTAAGGGGGAAGTTTTGTGTTCGTAAATCTGGAGCAACTGAATCCTCCAAACTATTCCAAGCAACAGAACTACTACTATTTTTTTTTTTGCTCATCTGGTCCTGTTTCCTAGCATACTTTGGAGGAATAAATCTGGAGCAACTGAATCCTCCAAACTATTCCAAGCAACAGAACTACTACTATTTTTTTTTTGCTCATCTGGTCCTGTTTCCTAGCATACTTTGGAGGAATCAAGGCACTCATCCAATGTATCAAAAAAGAATTACCACCTTAATTAAGGGGAAATTATCTTGTTGGTGAATTAGAAGGTCTCTGATTCCCCCAAACTATGCCAGTGGAAATAGATGCCCTCGGTGATACTAATAGGGATCTGTTTCGTGGCATAGTCTGGAGGAATCAGTAGCATTTCATATCACCAACAAGATATAATTATAATCTCCCCTCAAGGACCCTGTGATGATCGTGTATAAAAATTGGAGGCTTCTGATTCCTACTGACTATGCCACGAAACACGCTCCTTCCATATAGGTGTGTGTGTTTCGTGGCAATATTCGAAGCACTCGTTTATCTCCAATTTTCTGACTATATATATATACACATCACTGGGTCCTTTAAGGGGTCGTCATCTCCACTTGTTGCCAAAAACGTGTGTAAAAATTGGACCGGTGGGTTTTGGTAATAATGTTTGCCTGACAGTGTGGACAGACCTCAATTAAGAAAAAAAAAAACAATAAATACAAGGTTACATAATTTATCTAGCAATAAGGTTAGTAGAATATTTGTACATAATAATAATATGCGGAAAAGTTAATTAAGGTAAATAAAAATAAACTTCTGGTGTATATTATATTATTATTATTATTACGTCTTCCTCCCATTATTACAAAAAATACTTATAAATTATTTTGGTTACACTAGTTGTGGGATTCGCCGATTTATCCCTCGTAGTAAGCCATGTATTATATTATCATTATGTTGTAATTTGGGTTATGTCATACGGTACAGTACAGTTGGCGGCAAAAGTCCTGTCGCCATGACATCTGACTATCAAGGCCGAGAAAACAGACGTCCTCAATTGTACAGTCGGCAGTATAAGTTCGCTTCATTTCCACCTGCGTATGTCTTAGCTATATATAGTGATGTTGTTATAATACAATTTTAATGCAGAGATGTGTACAGATATATGGTAAATTACGTATGTTGTTGTTGAAATAAAAACTGGTTCAAAATGCAACTATCTGGTCACATTAGCAATATTCAGTACACGAGATGGACGCGAATTTTTGCTGTCGGCTGTACACATAGGGAAACTGTTTCGTGGTAAAGTATGGAGGATTCAGAGGCCTTCCAATTCACCAACGAAAGAATCATCTCCCTTTAATTTGTTTACCTGGATATTGTAATTGTGTGTAGGTGAATGTGTTTCGTTCCATTATTCGTATTTGTTTTCCTTCAAGAGGCGCTGAATGAGGCGACTCGACTTTTGCCTCCCACTGTACACTCGCAATTCAAAATATGTATGCAGGCTTGCTTCGAATAGCCTGATCGAGTATTATGCGAGCTCAAGCAAATATGAAACAGGATAAGCGTTGTAAATGGTTCACTAGTATGTCAAATGATTCGAAACTTCAACAACAAGACCTGGATACAAATATGAAACAGGATAAGCGTTGTAATTGGTTCACTAGTATATCAAATGATTCTAAACTTCAACAACAAGACCTGGATACAAATTTGAAACAGGGTAAGTGTTGTAATTGGTTCACTAGTATGTCAAATGATTCGAAACTTCAACAACAAGACCTGGATACAAATATGAAACAGGATAAGCGTTGTAATTGGTTCACTAGTATGTCAAATGATTCGAAACTTCAACAACAAGACCTGGATACAAATTTGAAACAGGGTAAGTGTTGTAATTGGTTCACTAGTATGTCAAATGATTCGAAACTTCAACAACAAGACCTGGATACAAATATGAAACAGGATAAGCGTTGTAATTGGTTCACTAGTATGTCAAATGATTCGAAACTTCAACAACAAGACCTGGATACAAATATGAAACAGGATAAGCGTTGTAATTGGTTCACTGGTATGTCAAATGATTCGAAACTTCAACAACAAGACCTGGATACAAATTTTGGATTGCGAGTGTACAGAAATGCGAACCGGTCAGATGTGTAAGTAAGTCAATATATATATGCTGACGAGACCGACCGAATAGGATAAAAATAATGTTCGTTTCATTTAAAGGTGATCGATCTTTACTGATACTAAAACCTTTGAATGAACCTGAACTAAAAAAAAAAAAAAAAAAAAAAAAAAAAAAAATCCTGATATTATTTCAGTTTGACTTGAAAATATGAGATTAGTCGGAATATCATTTTGTTATTAGACTACTGGATTAAAAAAAAAAAAAAAAAATTGGGAACACTGATTTGACATTTGGAAGATTAGAGATAGATGATGCATGGTTGGTTGGTTGGTTGGTTGGTTAGTGAATGGGTACAGTCAGTCGTGATGATAAAATATATATATACACTATCTTTTTATTCATTTACACTAAGATCGTCGTTTTATCTATGCAACTTTATCTCCACCAAAAAAAAAAAAAAAAAAGATTGATTTGTGTGTGTGTGTGTGTCTTTTGTGTGTGTGTGTGTCTCTGTGTTTGTGTCTGTCTGTGTGTGTGTGTGTGTGTGTGTCTGTGTGTGTGTGTGTGTGTGTCTGTCTGTGTCTGTCTGTGTGTGTGTGTGTGTGTGTGTGTGTGTGTGTGTGTCTGTCTGTCTGTCTGTGTGTCTGTGTGTGTGTGTGTGTGTGTGTGTGTGTGTGTGTGTGTGTGTGTCTGTGTCTGTATGTGTGTGTGTCTGTCTGTTTGTGTGTGTGTGTGTGTGTTGCTGGTCCCTGTGTATATTATGGTACCAATAATTTTACAGTAGTTTTCCCATCTCGTTATTTTCTTTTTATAATGAAGGATATAAGGAGATGGAAGAGGGTATTAGGGAAAGCATAAATTTATATATAGTGGGTGAGGATGGAGAGTAGGAAATTCAGTATACACATCCTTACACTCTCTCACTCTTCTCTGTCACACCACTCACTCATGTACACTCACCACTCGCCTTCACACTCAATCTTCTATGTTACTCTCACACTATCTTCTCTGTCAAACACCACTTTCCCTCACTCACCCTTCCCTATCACACACACACCACCCCCTCACACATACCCCACTCCCTCCCCCTCACACAGCACACACACCACCCTCTCACACTTACCCCACTCCCTCCCCCTCACACACACACACACACTTACACACACACACACACACACACACACATACACCCCTCACTCACACACACACACACAGCACACACACACACACATACACCACTCACTCACACTTACCCCACTCCCTCTCCCTCACACACACACATACACCACTCACTCACACCTACCCCACTCCCTCTCCCTCACACAGCACACACATACACCACTCACTCACACCTACCCCACTCCCTCTCCCTCACACAGCACACACTCACACATACCCCACTCCCCCTCACACACACACACACACACAGACAGACAGAAACACGCACACTCACACTCACACCTTCCCCACACTTCCCAAACTTTTCCTTGTCTCATCACACTCCAACTTCCCTGACACTTGGGTTATAATTTGGTGGATTAAGCTGCTTACGTTGCAAACTTTTAGAACCATTGTAATCCGGCATTCTGTCTCGAGAATTTTTTTTACTATTTAGATAATTTAAAGGGAGATAGATTCTCTTGTTGGTAAATTGGTTCCCCCTAACTATGCCAGGAAACTCTAGACACCTTCAATGGTACAGCCACAATCTAATAACCACCGACATCTTCCTTCCATCGTGCAAATAAATCAGTATCATATCTAAATATTATCATGCAACATCTTACTTTAACTCAACCCCCTCGATTATTATGATGAGGTGCTGCAAAACCATACACATGTTGTTCTTTATTACCAAGATATTTACCACGATGATAGGAAAGTGTTAGTTATTATTATTATTATTATTATCATTATTATTATTATTATTATTATTATTATTATTATTATTATTATTATTATTATTATTATTTTGAGGTGCTGCAAAACCATAAACGTGTTGTTCTTTATTACCAAGATATTTACCACGATGGAAGGAAAGTGTCGATGGATATTTGATTGTGGCTGTACCAATAGGAGATCAGATGTTTCATGGCATAGTTTGGAGGAATGAATAGACCTTAATTCCTCCACTTCACCAACATGAAAATCTATATATATATCCTTAAGGGAGGAATAAATTTGTTGTTGGTAAATCTGGTGCAAATGATTCTTCCAAAGTATTGAGTTAAAGTAAGATGTTGCATGATAATATTTAGATATGATACTGATTTATTTGCACGATGGAAGGAAGTATTTTTGTTCATCCGGTCTTGTTTCCTGGCATACTTTGGAGGAATATATTTAGGCACTCCAATGTAACAAAAGTGAATTACCCCCTTAATTAATGAAGCCTACTGAATCATCCAAGCTTCTTCACTAAACAACTCCATGCAGGACTGAATGAGACTGTCTTTTCTCTCCTCCTCTTTATTATAATCAAATATATTTTTTAATGTTATTTTTGGTCGCCTCGTGAATTTTCCCTTCAAAAGATCACAAGTTATTTATTTGCCGGATTAACAAACACACGACGAAGGATTTGAATCTCTTAATAATAATAATAATAATAATTTTCTGTCTAAAACTGTATTATTGTAGCCATTCAGTCACATGTTAATACCTTCTTGACTCCAGACTGAAGCTTTTTCATTATATATATATATATTTATTTATTTTTTATCTCTAACACGGTCTCACTTCCTTGAACCTCCCATCTTTCCCTCTCCCCTCTCCCCCTTATCTCTTTTCCCCTTCCCCTCCTCTCCTCTCCTCTTCTCTCCCCTCCTGTCCTCTCCCCTCCTCTCCCCTCCCCTCCCCTCCCCTCCTCTCCCCTCCTCTCCTCTTCTCTCCCCTCCCTTCCCCTCCCCTCCCCTCCCCTCCTCTCCTCTCCTCTTCTCTTCTCTTCTCTTCTCTTCTCTCCCCTCCTCTCCCCTCCCTCCTCTCCTCTCCCCTCCATGTTCATAATCTCCTTCTTTCTCCTCCTCCTTGTCCTCTCACAATATTCTCTCCCTGCCTTCCTCTTCCACCTTACATTATCCCCCCTTATAATCCTCTCACTTCTCCTTATCTCCCCAAATCTCCTCCTCCTCCCCTTCATCCCTTCCCCATCCTCCCCATCAATCCTCCATTCCCTCTCACCAACCCATCAACCCTCCCCATCCAATTCCCCATCCTCCCCATCAATCCTCCATTCCCTCTCATCATCCCCTGTTCCCTCCTCTTCCCTCTCTCACCACCCTTTCAACCCTCCCCTTCCATCCACCTCATCAACCCTCCCATCCCCTCCCACCAACCCATCAACCTTCCCCATCCACTGCCCATCTATCCTCTCCTCTCCTCTCCATCCCCTCTCACCAACCCATCAACCCTCCCCTCCCATCCATCCACTGTCCCTTCCTCTAAACAGTCGTCGTCCAGTGAGTCCTATCTTGGAATCTCACGGTCCTTGTCTCGAGATTATTATTATTTTCCTGGCTGAGTGGATTAATCTAATGGAAGGAAGGTAGGAAGGATGCTGTTGCTGTTGCTGTTGTTGCTGCTGTTGTTATTACTATCTCACGCTACCCTCTGCTACACTCAAAACACAGACACACCATTTTCCTTCCCATTTATTTTATCTTCCTCTTTCCCCTTAATTTCCCTTTCTCTTTCCCCTGCCCTGTCATGTCATTATCTTGCTATCTACAGTATTTATTTCCTTCCCTTTTATCTCCCTTTCCCTGTGAATCTTTGCTATCCACAACACGCACTTTTTCATTTCAACTTGTTTCTCTATCCCCTTTCTCTGCCCTTTCTTTCCCTTTGCTACTCGGAACACATACCATTTCCTTTCCACTTGTTTCTATTTCCCCTTTCTCTGCACTTTCCTTCACTTTGCTATTCACAACATCCACAATTTTCCTTTCCACTTGTTTCTATTTCCCCTTTCTCTGCCCTTTGTTTATGTTTCCCCTTTCTCTGCCCTTTGTTTATGTTTCCCCTTTCTCTGCCCTTTGTTTATGTTTCCCCTTTCTCTGCCCTTTGTTTATGTTTCCCCTTTCTCTGGTCTTTGTTTCTATTTTCCCTTTCTCTGCCCTTTGTTTATGTTTCCCCTTTCTCTGCCCTTTGTTTATGTTTCCCCTTTCTCTGCCCTTTGTTTCTGTTTCCCCTTTCTCTGCCCTTTTCTTCCCTTTCCTATACTCACAACACACACAAAAAATCCTTCTTGGCCTAACACAGTCTCCTTTCTTCCCACTCGATTCACTCGATCATTTTCCCTACCAAAATAGCGAAGGTTAATCATTATTTCAGCATTACCGGGACAACAAGAGAGACGGAGACAATATCATCACAAAAGACTAATTGATACACACACACACACACACACACACACACACACACACACACAGTAAACTAAGTCGTGTTTACTATAGGTTAATTAGAATAGAAGTATATCCTATGCTATTTTTATCCTTTCACTATAATTATATACCCTCTTCTTCACTCATTATACCTTCCTTTGTAACCCTCTTCTATCCCTCGGTACCCTTGACTAAAAGAAACATAAACAAAACAAAACAAAATCTTGGTTACTCATTCTCGACACTTTTTATCCACCTTCCACTTCGCCACTGTTGACAATTTTACGACTTTTCTACGGTTGATGCAGCGTGTTTTTTGATGCTTGTGAAATCCCTTTGGAGCATTAGAACTGGAATGATAGTTTACATAGAGAAACAAGATTTGTATCCATTATATTTTCGTGTGTACAGAAGAAGAAGATACAGACAGGCGATTGGATGATAAAGAGAAGGGAGACAGAATACAACAACAACAGCGAGGGTGAAACACAGACGAACAGTTGGATGATAAATAAACAGGAGGAAAACAGAAGAAGACATACACAGACGACAACAACAACAACAACAACATCAACAACGAAGGGAAGACAGCCTAATAATCCAAGTGAGGACAGATAATGCTATACCTGGTTCAAGAGACTACTATATCCTGTGTGTGAGAGAGAGAGAGAGAGAGAGAGAGAGAGAGAGAGAGAGAGAGAGAGAGATGGATGGAAAGAAGAGAGTGAGTGTAACACCTTGATTGAAAAGAATGGGTCCACCCTCTCACCTCCAGGGCCGTATATTAGATTAAGGGACCCTGTGATTGTGACTGAGACCTGGTGGCTTCTGATTCCTCCTAACTATACCACGAAACAAGCTCCAATGTAGGTGGTGTTTCGTGGCAATGTTTGTAGGACTCACGAACCTCCAATTTTATAGTACAGTGTTGGTGGTAAATCTAGAGTAACAGATGATTACTCCAAACTATTCCAAGCAACAGAACACCATTATTTTTGTCCATATTGTCCTGTTTCCTGGCATACTTTGGAGGAATCAAGGTACTCTAATGTGTACGGACCCAAAAGGTATAGTGTTCCCTTAAGGGTGGCACAAATTTCTGTTCGGTTGTCACTGCTTCTCCAGATTTAAGAGATGTATGTTGGAGACACACTCCCTACCTGTTATGTCCTGCCTACACGTTTACCTCTACACACACACTACACACACACTCTGTTATGTCCTGCCTACACGTTTACCTCTACACACACACTACACACACACTTTGTAATGTCCTACCTATACGTTTACCTCTACACACACACTACACACACACTCTGTTATGTCCTATATATATAGGATATAGTGGGATGGGAGAGTGATGGGAAGGAGAAGGGAAGGATACGTGATTGGGAAAAGTAAGATCAAATTGAATATCTATATATCATGTGTACAATATCTATGAAATATTGTTGTTGTATTTGGAAACAAGCCTCATTTCTCGCTACGTTACCACATTGAATTTCTGAACCACTGAGAGACCATCCAACTTAAGGCACCCTGTGATGTAGTCAGAAATTTTTGGAGTTAAATGAGTCCTTCAATTATTGCCACGAAACACCACCACCTATATTGGCAGGAGCTTGTTTCGTAGCATAGTCAGGAGGAATCAGAAGCCTCCAGTTCTCAGACATACACCATCACAGGCTCCTTAATGAGTAAAATTTTCCAACATATTTTTTTGGTTTAAGATTTCAACTTGGCAATGTTAATAATCCTTTGCCTGTCCTCATTAGCTTGTCTCCTTTAGTTCCTGTGAAGAGTGACTAGCGTAACCTAATTGTAACATCACACACACACACACACACACTGTCATAATACACACACCTAATTTTACACACACACACACACACACACATTCAGACACCCACACACACAGTCATAGTATACACCTAATTGTACACACACACACACACATTCAGACACCCACACACACTGTCATAATACACACCTAATTGTACACACACATATACACACCGACACACACATACAACAAACACACACAGTCATAATACACACACCTAATTTTACACACACACACACACACCTGATTGTACACACACACACACACACACACACACACCTAATCGTACACACCGACACATACACACCAACAAACACACACAGTCATAATGCACACACATAATTTTACATACATACACACACACACACACACACACACACACAACAAACACACACAGTCATAATACACACACCTAATTTTACATACACACTAATACACACACCCCTAGAAACACACCCACACACACCGACACATACACACACACCAACACACACACCCCAAGACACACACACACCAACACACACACACACACACACACACCTACACTGGAGTAAAAGCCCAAGTTGATCTGTCACCTCCAGGAAGTTGCAACGTCACTAAAAACGTCTCATTAGTGTCCAAAGTAAGCGTGTCTCTAGAGCCAAGGGTCCGACAGACAGTCTTGAAGGCCTCCCTGCCAATATCATACTCAGTGTCACTAACTTGTGGATAATGAGATGAAGATGAGATGGGAAAAGGTAGTAGGTTGGATGGGAGAGGGAATGGTAGAAGTGGGGAGAATGTGAGAGGAACTGGTGGAAGGAGGGTAGAGGATGCGGTAGGATGGTAGGGGGGAATGGTAGAAATGGGGAGGATGTGAGAGGAACTGGTGGGATGGGAGAGGATGTGGTAGAATGGTAGGGGAACTGGTGGGGTGGGAGAGGATGTGGTAGGATGGGAAGGAGGAGGATATGAGAGGAACTGGTGGAATAGGAGAGGATTGTAGAGGGATAGGAAGGAGGAGGATGTGAGAGGAACAAATGGAATGGGAGAGGATGGTAGAGGGAAAGAAAAGAGAGGGGAGGATACTAAAGAAAACAGTAGAAGAAAAGGAAAGAAGAAACAAACGAAATGAAAAAAAAAAGAGAGGAGTGAGTAAAAGATAAAAAGCAACATTACAGTATTAGACAGGAAATAGAAAGTCAATAATTGGAGACAAAACCACCGTGACAACTTATTGATTGATTGATAGATTGATTTTTCTTCGGCGACGCAACTGCTATGGTCATGTGCCGCCGGAAACATTTACAGTGCATTAGCAAACACCATAATATTATTTCCTGTATGTGTGTGTTTTTTTTTTCCTGGTTTTGTTTATTTTGTTGTTAGTGTTTTGTTCCTGAAGTGAATAATTATAGCCTAATAATCGTTTCATTTCTCGGGTCTTTTGGGTAAATGAAATACAAATCAATACAATTTTTTTTTTTTTTTTTTTTTTTTTTTGCATAAGGGTTAAAAATGTTGTAATGGTCGTGAGTTAGTTAGGTGAAGGTTTAAGGGGTAAGTTTTGTGTTGGTAAATCTGGAGCAACTGAATCCTCCAAACTATTCCAAGCAACAGAACACCATTATTTTTACTCTTCTGGTCCTGTTTCCTGGCATACTTTGGAGGAATCAAGGCACTCCAATGTACCAACAAAAAATAGTGATCCCTATATTTCTTGTCCAACGGTTGGATAGTTACAGCTGCAAACTAGGCTAAATTGAGTAGTTTGCAAGTGTGTGTGTGTGTGTGTGTGACGAGGGAGGGAGGGATAGGGGTGGTTGTTGGAGTCATATGGGGGATGGGGAGGGAAGGAAGACAGGAAGAGGAGGAGGAGGAGGAATGAGGGGTGGGAAATGGAGGGGAGGGGAAGGGAAGGAAGACAGGAGGAGGAGGAGGAATGAGGGGTGGGGAGGGAAGGAAGAGAGGAGGAGGAGGAGGAATGAGGGGTTGAAAATGGAGGGGAGGGGTAGGGAGGAGGGATGAAGATGTGAGGCATATCAAGGATTCTATGGTAGTGGAGAAGGGTAGGCCACTTTATGAGAGTGGCGGTACAGCAGAGCCACCTACCGGCGATGGGGAATCATTACTAACACTCATACATAATACACACACCTAATTGTAAGTACACACACCTAATTGTACACACAAACACACACCTAATTGTACACACACAAACCAAATACACACACCTAATTGTACACACACACACATACACACCGACACACACACACACTTACTAACACATGAGCGGTGTTCGTTTTTTTCTTTTCTTTTTATTTGAAGATGATTTTGTGACTGTATGAATATAGATTTGAGTGATTGTGATAGTTGATATTAACAGGTTAGATGATGATGATACCTTATCCTTTCTATAGTTATACAGTATTTATATTGGTGGTAATAACACCGATATTAACTGCAGGTGTCAGACTTTATTATTTCTATTTTGTTAAGTACTGTACTGTAGAGTTTATACCTATTTGTTCCTGTTATTTCCTTTATTTGTTCCTGTATTTTCCTTACTCCCAGACTGAAACTATTATGGCTTTAGGTTTGCAGACAACGAGATATAATGAAAGTAACTCCTGATTTTTAGAACTTCTCGAGCTAAGAAAAAAAGCAGGATATAATTTATTCTAAAACACATATAACAGCTCCTCATAGTAAAGTTATAATGTTATCCTGTATTGGTGATGACTGTACAGTATTTATAGTTCATTGTTTTGTAGTTTTAAGTATGGTCTATAAAATCTATAGTCAAATAATTAGTATCAAAGGTCATGTACGTTACTTGTAAAGAAAATGAGACCGAAAGATTGATCAGGATAAAGGGAAGGAAACAGGCGGGAGGTGGAGTGTTGATTCCTATTGTCCGCTAGAGGCGCCACCGTCCGAGCCAACCAGAGCGACGACACGAGAATAACACTGAGTGGCCTATCCTTCTCCCAGTACTAGAATCCTTGGGCATATGGGGGTTGGGGTATGGAGATGATGGGGGGATGTGGAAGAGTTGGGGGAGGGGATGAGGGGGGAGTAGAGTAGGGAGTTGTAGAGGCTAGCAAACCCTATAGCCGGTTCCATTGGAGAGGCAGACAGCATAGTGGTAACACCTCATAACTCTTCTCTCCATCTTCACCCTCGATCCACATGTCTGGTATTCGGTAAGTATTCTTATTATCGGTATTAGATATTTACCAGGTGTAATGTTGAGATAAATAATGGTGTTTTAATGCAGAGGTGTTATATTGTTTTTGTTATAAGGGTTTGTTTGTTGGTTGGACGAGTGAAATGTTAATAGAGATTCCATTTTATATTTTCAGAGACTTTATATTACTAGCAAGGCCTGGAAGACAATGTAGAACGATGGAAAAGATGATAGAAGGGACAGCAAGCACGGAGGAAATGGAAGTAAATGAGGGACAGCTGGAGGTTGAAGGAAATTGCCCTGGTGGTGGAATTTGTAGTGACGGTGAGCCCATTCTTCCCCACCACTGCTACTTCACAACACTCGTTACAGGTTAGTTCCTTATTACTCTGTTCTTGTAGTTAATGTGTGCTTTTAGACAGTTGGGTTATGGTGTGTATGTGTGCATCCTTTTAATGTTTAAGGGAAGATTCTCTTGTTGGTAAATTGGAAGGCTACTGATTCCTCCTAACTATACCAAAAAAAAAACACGTCCTCGGTGGTACTAATAGGGGATCTAATTCGTGGCATAGTTTGGAGGAATCTGAAATATTCCAATTTACTAACAAAATAATTTCCCCTAAACGAATGCTTCCTTGTTAGTTTTCAATATTGGTTAAGTATTAAGTTCAGTGAGTGAATGAAACTACATACAAATCTTTAAATATATAATTATAATACATACTAATACGTATTCGATGAGAAACATGAAAAATCAATTAAAATGCAGTATTCATAAATTTGAGGTAAAAAAAAAAAAAAAAAAAACTAAAGCTCAACTCGTTGCCATATTCGCTGGATCTACAGTAGTTTAAAGAATATTTACATTAACGTAATGTACAGTAACTTAAAATGTACAATAGTGAATGTACGTACTATGGTGGTACCGCTCTTAAAAGGCAGGTTTTGGGCGGAGCGTCAAGATTGCTTGAGGCCTCAAGCGGTGCCACGTTTTCAAGCACACACCTGTGACTCCCCCCCCCCCCCCCCCCTATCACAGTCATATCTCTCTCTCCCCCTCCCTCTCTCTCCCCGAGTGAAATAACTTTGGTAAAAGAACTTCCATTTCTCCCTGCTGATTTAGAACTATGTAATATAGAAATTCTTATAATTCTTGTTATAATGTGGTTGTTATACCATTGTTTCCTGTGTCAAGGTCGGAAGGCATATGAATGACCCGCCAAAGCCCAGAGGAGACTGTACTACCCAGGAAGGAACACCCGAAAGCCCAGAGGAGACTGTATTACCCAGGAAGAAACACCCGGTGACCAGTGCTGACCCCTTCATGCATTACCGTACCGACTACCAGAAACTTGTACGTATAACCAATTTATTGCTGAATCTGTGAATGTTTGTAGTAGTGTAGTGGTTTGACTATACTGTGATGTTGTGCTGTATAAACTTTTTTCTTATAATATATTTGGTTTAAGGTAGAAAGTTGAGCTAGTTTGTGAGAGATAACTTAACAGAAGTGAAGTTGAGTTAGGTTGTAAAAAGTTAACATTATAACTGAAGTGAAATGGTGTGCCAGTTTGTAAAAGATAACATTCCAACAGATGGTGGTGATGCACAGATGACGCTCGAGGTCTTTGCCAGCACAAGGGTCGATGGCTGGCTGGCATGGATGTTGGAGCAGTAGTGTTTGTGACGGCTGTACTGTATAGTGTCAACTGGGGCGGAATCTCCTCTCGTCTGCTGTACAAGACTGGGACCACCACCTCGGCATGGATCCACTTATTAGTCAACACAGCAGCTGCACCATGGAAGTACTGCACTGACTTAAACTTTGATCATTTGTGGTTGATAAATATACATACAAAACGAAGGGCACAAGTAGTTAAATGGGGTTTTAGTATATTTCTTAGACACGTGTTGATTAATTTTTTGACAGCCCATCTCGTCCGGTGTTCCTGCCTTATGCGTGTTGTTGTTGTCGTGGTGGAAGGTGCCTGGATAACGTCCATGCCCAGTAAGGTTATCTATTTACCATGTTTCCACCAAATTTAACGACACAAATTTTGTCTTTGATAATCTAAACTTGAAGTGGTATAAACCCTAGTACTAAATGTATTGACTCACTGCCACCTAAGTTTAAAGTCTTAAATGACCATACATCACTTATCTTTCACTTTAATATCCAAAGTCGTATGTAATGACGTTTGCTGTACTAGTTAATCACCCCTAATGTGGAAAGAAACTTTTGTCCGCAATAGTACATAACTGTTGGAAATTCCTAGACTAAAAATTATCCCACCCCACAGGTGTTTTGGCTGAAGGGTCCAGCATACCATCACCTTCGTCCTCATTCAAGAGAAGTCATACTGGAAAACTTGTGAGAGAACCTTGAAGACGGAGGAATGTAAAGAAGAGTTTGACATCGATTTCTGTACACCAATATATGGTGTAAAGTTGTAAACCTGTTGATTGGTAATGGAAGAGTTTTGGACCAAACTGTTTCATTACAAAGAAATGAGTGCCTGGAAATTCAATACTAACGAGTCTAAGAGGTTTAAAACACCATTAAATTCAATAGTAATCATTGATTTCAACCACGATTTTTGGTAGTTAAAGATTGGCGCTAATGAAGTGGTCTTCAGATTACTAGAGGATTTGTAATGGGAGTTTTGTGTTTGACTGTACAAACTCCTTGAAGTAGTACCGATCATAAACACGCCAAAAAGCAGGGCTTTTAGTGTGGAATTACAACTCATGTAGCCTTTACTAAGAGGATAATAAAAATAAAATTACTGTATATGATTAATAATTTATTAAAGTTCATTCATACTGCACAGGGTTTTTCTTTTAAACTTCCTACTGTTATATACATAGTCAACTCTTCCCCCACGCAGTGGCGTCGATTTTGTCGGTACTCTGTTCATAATACAAAGTGAACTATACTAATTCTACCCTCAAGTTTTAGGGATCCAGGGCAGGAAGAGGGTGGATTGGGACGGTAATGATTGGTGATCCTATTTCTAAACGTGTCGAGAGTGGGGCTATTAACTACGTGAGATGGGAGACGATTCCACTCTTGGATGCTGTGGGGAAAGAATGAGTGCGCTTGTCTGGTATTTTAAGTTGTGGCTGCCTCGAGTGGATCGTAGATGTGTCAACTAACTTGTTTGTGATTTTGTATATCATCCGTCTTCGTGTTACTAATGGGTCTAGTTTAAGCAAAGTGACTCTAGTGTGTCTAATCACGTCTGGCCCATCTTGCAGTCTTGTTTTGTATGGACTCTAATTTATTGATATTATTGTAAGTTTGTGGGTCGCAATAATCTAAATGTGGCCGAACGAAAGTGTTATATGCAATAATTTTGGTGTCTGTTACACCTGCTGAGGTTCCTGCGCAAGAACCCCAGGACCCTGATGTACCTATGTGTGTGTTCCACCTCATGTCCGCTGAGATGTAGACGCCCAAGTATTTGTGGGAAGTGACTGTGTTGAGGTTGGTATGTATATGGAATGACATTATGGGCACGGGTAAAACGGATGTGATGGCATTTGACTTCCCAGTCTTCAAGTGCAGTTAGGTCGTCCTGTAGTCGAAGGCAGTCATTCCTATCTTTAATTGGTCTGTAAACTAAGCTATCGTCTGCAAAGAGTCTAGTGGTAGGTGAAAGGGAGAGAAGGTGACCCAGGACAGTGCCCTGGGGTACCCCAGAGGTCACAGGAACAGATGGAGACTGACTACCGTCAAGAACGTTCTAATCCAGTGAAGAAGTTGTCCCTGTATGCCATAGAATTCTAATTTGTGTAGTAGTCTTTGGTGAGGGACTTTGTCGAAGGCTTTGGCAAAGTCTAATACTATGGCGTCAACCTGTCAAATTTTGGTGTCATTGAGGGACTGCAAGATGTCATGAGTAGTTACCAGTAGCTGCGTCGTGCAGCTCAAATCATTACTGGCAACGTCCACTAGCTATTGGACTACTTCTCAACTTCCTGAAACAAGAGAAACATAATTAGCCATGGTTGTTAGTGCTGGACAGAATTCGAACTTCGTTCAGTTGCTCTCCAACACTCCTTGGACCCTGGTCTAGCACTATCAGCCAAGGCTGTAAATAGTGTATGAGCCAAGATGACTAAACTAGCAAGGTAAGTAGATAAAATAGGCACGACACACTTCTGCCGTGGGAATTGTACAGTCGCGGCCAACAGTCCTTGACAAGGCAGTGACGAATACAAGCTTCTAATATTTATATAAAAATCCATATCAGGCGGTTGACTAAATTAACAAAATGCAGACACAGTACATCCTCAACAGGCTTAATTAAATTAGCACCCACCAAGTCAACTGTCACCAACTCGAACTCTGAACACCTATACCACACACACCCAAAATACTTGGCATAACATATCAAAAGCATGCAGACTTAATGCCCTCAGATCACTTGCCTTACTGAGACTCAACACCCTTCAAACCATACAGATAATCACAGGCTGCACACCTACACCATGAAGTCAAATTCCACAAACACTTGCTGCAGCCTCCACTACATGTCAGAACACCCAGTACACCATACCATACACAAATACTATCATATCTTACACCCTGGCCATCCCAAACCAGTCTCCAAAAAGATATCCATACTCAATTCATCCAAACACTCAAGAAAAAAACTCGGCTGCTTGCACGACTTCCTAACATCCACCCATCTGAATCCTCCCTTCCCCGTGAGGACAGAGTCCACCTGGCCACCACCCAGCCATTCTGCCATATCAGAAGAAGTTGGATGGAGCCATTGTAGATGCCTGTCTGGGATGCAACACAGCACCCCATTCTATTAAACACATTATGGAAAACTACAATTCACACAACCACACTCGCCTCACAACATACTGTACACTCTCTGAGGGCACTGTGGGAAAGCCGGCACATGCCATGGCCTTCCTCAGGGGCTAGGGGCTCCTCGGCCAGACAGCTTGAGGAACTTCAACACCGTCACCACTTCAACAATATTGCCACTATCACCATCACTACCCTCACCACTTCAACAATATTGCCACTATTGCCACTATCACCAAAGCATCAACCCACCCATTACTGACAAAATTTACCTTTACCCAAAATACAGCAACTTTATATATGAATAACATTACTCAAACGATATTAAAACCTTTCCATACAATCGACTGACTGATTAACTAAACCCATACATACAACAGAAGCATACAAGCAACTATGGTACTATACTTATCTTTGCTGGTGGTGGTTGATACGGTAGTGGTGACGGAGATGGTGGTGGTGGCAGCTGTGGTGGTGTGCAGCTGCATAAACAATAAGAGTGCATTAACATTAACTGATAACACATTTGCTTATAATTATGATATGGCCAATGTTTTCATAGCATAGAATCAATTGTTATGTATCATTTATTTATTGTACACACTGACTCAGTATATTAAGGAACCTCAATTCTTGTCATGTCGCTCATTCCGTGGATGGAGAACACATTAGTGGTCACTTGTCCACTGCGCCGGCTGCGCGCCTCCTCATAAATGTGCCTGCGTTAATATCGGTTATAAAAACAATACCAATTATCATACTACATATTTACCATGATATCAAAGTACAAGAGAATAGGAACAAAGGAAGACTGACAGTTGCCGACGAATGGATCGAGGATAAGCAGCTCAGAAACATGGTGGTAGGATGCGTGCCGCACTTGGTAACACTGTAGATCATCCATAAATCTTTTTCATGGGGTTTACTAGTCTGCTGGTAGATTGAAACAGGTCTGAGGATTTTGTTGGCACAAGAGTGCTCAAAGATTTATTGGCGTTTTGTTGCCATATTAGGTTTGTATCTAGGCATGTAATTAAATAATTTAACGTGAATGTCATGTCATATGATGTGATAAACTAAAGAGAAAAACGTAAGACCACAAATACATCCGATATATTTTGATCATATTTCTGTTTGCATTGTGAAACGTGCCATTCAGAGATGTGATTGTGTTGCACATTATTATTTAACTAATATAAGGTGAAACTAGCACCAAAGCATGATTATGTAGCACTAAGATGAAAAAATATGTTTGAGAAGCTGGCCATTGAGCGAGGAAAAGGAACTTCGATGGAAAACTTGCGATCAAATGGAATTTAATGGGATTTGATTTGTTCACGAACGTGTGAAACAAATGTGGTTTATGACTTTGCAGATAAAGTGGCGGAAAAAGTTTCTAAGTACGTCTTCTAATGTATGTTAATGAGAGTAAGGAAACATGTAGTTAATATTATACACAATACCGACATGAAGGTTTCACTTGGCGGTCGCATCTGGTTTCGTCACAATATAAAATTTCATGTATTCACGCTCAGATTTTTCGAAGTCCGAAATGTAAACAACCATGGCGGACCGCACGGTGCGCGCCATACCATCGTCGCTCGTGACGGCTGGTTATCGCTCGTCTTCTGTCACACTGTCCAAGTGTTGAATGCAGCAGCAGAGCCTCATTGCATCCACTAATGCCTGTCTGAATTCCTCATGAGGAAGTAGTCCCAAGGAAATTATCTGTATACACAGAATTACATGTACTTTCAACTCATTCTCTGGTTACATGTTAACGCTACATGCATTTTAAGTATTTTTATTTCTATTAAAGTCCAGTTATATCATATCAATGCTATTTTCAATTCCCCATAAATTTGCGCTTCTCAAGTCACTTTTAGATGTATTACTCCGCCGGCTAAATGCCTGTGCTACTATGCATTTGCCACGTCCCACAGTCTCACTTCTTCACCACTAGCAGTAAGTACTAAGTAGCTACCCGGCTGTAACAGCAACGATACCAACCTTGTAGGCTGGGGAAGATGTGTTGATGTAACTAGACTTGACTGCTTTAATGACCAACACCATGAGTCGATAGGTATAAAGCTCTAATTAGTAAATGTTCTCCTTTTCAGTCGCACTTCACCTTCGTGTCTATCAGCAATGGCCGCCTCTGCAACTACCTCCAGCACGTCTTTATCGCCGACATCGCGCTGTACAGATTGTGACCTCAGTATGTTCATGTTCCATTATACGTACAAAGGTGAGCTGAAACTACTTTTTGATTTATGCGTTAAGCATAAGCTCATACTAGCTGAGAAAGATTGTGAAAATTGTGGGAAACCAGCAACACTAGATTTTACAAAGAAACTGTGGCGTTGTCAAAAGTATGTTGTCAAACAGAAAAAGAAAAGGGCGAAGTGTGGCTGGAGTCAATCTGTATTTAAAAATACATTTTTTGATAATGTCCATATTGATATGGAAACTTTACTCTGGTTTGTTAATGTTTATTTAAGGGAAAGTTTTAACTACAGAATGATACGAAATGAGCTAGGCCTCTCTAATAAGACCATTTGTGACTGGGCAAGCTTTTGTAGAGAAGTACTAATTGAGTGGAGTGTGAAGCGACAGGGGAAGATTGGTGGTAAAGACATGATTGTGGAAATTGATGAGAGTAAGTTTGGCAAACGGAAATACAACGTAGGTAGGATTGTGGAGGGCCAGTGGGTCTTTGGAGGAATTTGTAGGGAAACTAAATCTACTTTCTTAGTTCCTGTGGAAAAGCGTGACAAGGACACCCTACTCCAGATAATCAAGGATAAAATAGAGCCAGGTTCCATTATCATCTCGGACTGTTGGAAGGCTTATAACTGTCTGCAAGATGAGGGATATCAACATCTAACTGTAAACCACAGTGTTAACTTCGTTGACCCAACAACTTTAGCCCACACCAACACCGTGGAGAGACTGTGGCGAGAAGTAAAACTAAAAGTTCCTCTCTTTGGCAGACGTAAGAAGCATTTTCTTGGTTATCTGGCACGCTCTATGTTTCTCATGGCTTTTGAAGAGGACAAGAGGTTTCACCAGTTCCTCCTGGAGGTAGCAGCCTTGTACAACCCCCTGCACCCTCCACATCCACAACCCTAACTGTCATCTCTACATCATCATCATCATGCTACACCCATCATCTTGTCCCTGTCGGTATGTAAATGTTAACATTACTATTTATTAATGTTGCTAATGAATATTTTCACGTATTTCTTCTTTGTTAACGTAAACTATCACCGCTTTTAATACGAATACGAACGCCAAACTGAAATTCCCAAGATCTATGGATTTCTCCCTAGATTTTGGGAAACTTTGCAAGATAGTTTTCGTCCTAGACCAAGGTTGGCTCCGAAGGTTGTGAGGGTTAGGACCGAAGGTTGTGAGGGTTAGGACCGAAGGTTGTCAGGGTTAGGACCGAAGGTTGTCAGGGTTAGGACCGAAGGTTGTCAGGGTTAGGACCGAAGGTTGTCAGGGTTAGGACCGAAGGTTGTCAGGGTTAGGACCGAAGGTTGTCAGGGTTAGGACCGAAGGTTGTCAGGGTTAGGACCGAAGGTTGTCAGGGTTAGGACCGAAGGATGCCAGGGTTAGGACCGAAGGATGCCAGGGTTAGGTCTAGGTTAGGTTAGGTCAGGTCAGGTTGGTTAGAATGGCTGTAAAACTTTCAGGTACAAATTACCAAAAATTTTACTATTTTTGTAGTCCCAAAACTTGCCTCGGATTTTCCATTTCATCATTTATGCTACCTGAAAAGTGGAAAATCCGAGCCAAGTTTGGTCGAAAGTTGGCTCGGATTTTCAATTTTTCATCATTTATGCTACCTGAAAAGTGGAAAATCCGAGCCAAGTTTGGTCGAAAGTTGGCTCGGATTTTCAATTTTTCATCATTTATGCTACCTGAAAAGTGGAAAATCCGAGCCAAGTTTGGTCGAAAGTTGGCTCGGATTTTCAATTTTTCATCATTTATGCTACCTGAAAAGTGGAAAATCCGAGCCAAGTTTGGTCGAAAGTTGGCTCGGATTTTCAATTTTTCATCATTTATGCTTCCTGAAAAGTGGAAAATCCGAGCCAAGTTTGGTCGAAAGTTGGCTCGGATTTTCAATTTTTCGACATTTGTGCAGTTCAGCAAACCAATATCAAGGTGAAATAAGCTCATTTACGTGTTTTCCCCCACCCAAAACCCCGAATTCCCAACGCTCTCCCCCAAGATTGTAGGGGTAAGGGGGGGAAATAAAAACTAACAAAATGCATCATTTCCGAAAATCATTGGATACAAAAACAATGAAATAAAGCCATTTCAAGGCATTTCACACAAAAAAACAAAAAAAAAACTTGGAGGCGCACTTGTAAATTTTTACCAAAGTGGCAGTGCCATTGTTTTTTCTCGACAAATCTGCAAATTAGTTTCGATCCGCCAGACGAATAATCCCCATGATAAAGATTCATAATATGGATGAGTGTTGCCAAGTGCGAAAAGCTTACTACTGCACCTCCACATTTCTAAGCTACTTGTCCTCGATCCATTCGTCGGCAACTGTACTTTGATCCCAGAGATTATGATCTGGATAAAGACTGTTCCAATGAATCACTCATTCCATATCTACTTGTGAAGCATTACTTCATAATACACGTATCTGGAATGAAAATAAACAAAACCCGAAAATATTACATTATAACATACTTACGGTAACAAGGTTATTATGAATATGAATGATTTCATATAAACTATTAGCATATCATAAAAATAATTTTACTTTCAAATTAAACTTTCTTAGCCACGGTGTGAGCTGGGAGATAGTGTTTTTTTCTCATGTATCAATGCTTGAATCTTGAAAATACCTTGATTTAACTGATTGGCTGGCTCAAAGGATATCTGCAGATATGATTGGTTACTTTCATGGCTGCCATTTCCGTACTCCTGTATTTAAAAACCAAGGTAATTATCTATTATATTGCCCTTTTATATTACGATGTTTTTACCCTCTTTACCCACTAATTTATAACATTCTAAGACACTTTTCTTCTATGGCATTTTTTTTCGGAAACGCCATAGAAGAAATTAGCCTTTTAGAATGGTGTAAATTAGTGGGTAATGAAGGTAGAAAAACCGTACGCAATAACGGTAATTCTTTCAATATTTACTGCAATTGCTAGTAATGGCTTAATTGTATTGAGTATTAATTGCTACCAGATGACCAGAGATATAGGAACTCACTCAAGCTACGATCAAATAGTGTTCATACCCCCACCACCACCATTAACTGACCCAATCTCCTCACCAAAGGATTACACCACAACTCGACAAAAATTAGTAAAAAAAAAAAAAAAAAAAAAAAAAAAAAACATTTAAATCACCACTGCCTCTCCACATCACGGGATCCCATCACAACCTTATTCCGCTAATCCCCTCCCCCCTCCTTCCCACAACCCGACCTAAATAAAATGTCAAATGCATACTCAAACCCCCATGCAGCAATCGAAACCCATCAACCATTCCAACATACCACCATCCCCGTCACACCTCCGAGTCGAGAAACATGACAAATCACACACACACTCACCTTATATGTTGCAGTAACGAAGACAGGAGGGCAGGCAAAGTTGTGAAATGACGGTGACGAAAGTTTGAGCCAACCACAACCAACTACCACTACCCAAAACCAAAAGAATGGGAGGTGTGAACTGGATGAGATCAAATGGAAAAATGACGGTTCCAATTTTCCTTCACTCCAACTTCACTGCGCATCTCCTCAATGCGCAGTCCAGTCTGGGAATAAATCACTCGTATTAGAGTCGTATACATTATCCACTTAATTGTAATAGTTCCAACAATATACACGTTGTAGGGAAAACAACATTGTGTGAGGTACGAAGCTTTTAGAATTATTCGTCCACTGACACAACCCAATCAAACTATAGATCATCAATTGAATATGAATATGAATAAAATCATAAACCAAAATAGAGCACTGCACTTGCATTTGAGAAGTAATATCCGTATTGCTTATGCAGTGTACAGTCATGCACGAGCACTAATAAGTATTCAGGTGTGCTTCGAATACCTAGAGACAGTAAATAAATGCACAACAAAATAATATCTCAATTGGAATTACTTCGTTGGTTAATTGCATTGTTCAAAGCTTCAACCCCAGCTGTATATTTAATAATTTATTAGTGTTCGTGACTGTATATGCATCCTTGGAAATGAACTTGTCGTGAGAGAATATTACTCTAATAAGATTATCCCTTAATAAGGACCCTGTGATCGTGTTTGATAGATAATTGTGGGCTTCTGATTCCTCCTGACTATACCACGAAACTATAGCTCTGTCCATATGGGTGGCGTTTCGTGGCAATATTTGAAGGACTCGCGTACCTCTAATTTTCCGACTACATCGCAGGGTCACTTAATAACAAGTTAACTGCTGCTTAAACTACCTACTGATAGCTATTTCTCAGTACTGTACTTACCAGGTGGCTGCTTTTTATCTATTTATTTACCTGATACTACCGCAACCATCACCCTCACACTAGCAAACAAACCACCAACCTCACCACAACATACATTACCATAAAGCAGAACAGAATCATGCCACTGAAGAATCGATAGTGAAGCAGATGACAACCGTAATAGTCTATATTTCTCGAACACAAAAAAATGCATCACCCTCGAGAGAGATGGCCTCGAATAATAATGCTTCAGTTGTTCATCGTTGTAATATTGGTTCATAAAATTCATTCAGTGGGTCGCTGATGCAAGACTTTAAACCGTGACTGTACGCTACATATTCCACGTAGAGATAACAAGGGAGCATATTTCCTGAACAGATCCTCAAAAAAAAAAAAAAATCTTTTGTGGGGATACCCATGTAATATCTTGTTACCCACTCATTACTTACTGTCATTTCATCCATCCTTAGATAAGATTTTTGTTGGAGGCGGTGTATCAGTGCAACAGTCATCTTGTTACATAGCAGCTCATTGTCCCACCTCTCAATCATTTAATTCTTTCTCACGGCACCAAATATCAATCAATCAGTCAATCCATAGCTGCTGGTTCCAATTTAGATAGACTGTTTGTGGAACTTCATAACTTTCAGATGATGCCTTGAGGGTTCAGCTGAAGCGAATCTGAGGTTATAGTGGGTCGCATTATTAAGCTTCTTCAAAGATAAGGCTTTTCATTGCTCAATAATATGAATTGAGTGACGCAGAGCCTTTTCCTGGAGAATTTGTTTAATAATACCTCCCTATAGCTCCTCAAGGCCAATTCAGAACTACAATCAGTTATAGCGACCAGATTATTGATAAGAATGATTTTCGTTTGAATTATAAACCTTTCATAAGGCCGAGGGATTATTAAGACATTAGTTAGACATTGCAATCATGAGGTCAGGGTAAAAAAAAATCCATAAATTAGTAAGACACATGTCCAACTTATACTGATGTGGTTTTGTCCGACATTCTGAGGTTCGTCTTCATCCAACATCCAGGTCTTACAAAATAGATATGAAGAATTGCCTTAATATTACAACTCTATTGTTTTACAGTATATTGAAAGAAAGAGAATAATAGCAGACATTTTATTTTTTTACCACACTTTAGTACAGACAAGCTTAGTCATACAGAATCACGATAAAAAAGCCGACCTTACCTTTAAAAACACACAGGCCAGACCAGACACACTACACCATCATCTCGTCACTACAATACACACACATACAAAGTTGTTAGTGGAGGGAGGTGGCCTACTCTTACCCTCAATGGTATCTAATTTACAGCCCTTGAAAATTGGTTCACATTTGGATATGCAATCTTTAATTAATCTATTCCTGTAGGGCAATGAAGTTATGTCAGTTTTACTCACAAATGTTACTTCCTTGCCATATTCATCACAAGATTAACCCAAAACGCCATTTATACATGAGAAGTTCATGACCATAGTTTAACATAAAAATGGGAAATTTGAAACTGGTTACCTGGGAATTTATCTATGCTATACAGTTTATGCAAAGCTATGTGTAGGTTACTGCAGCAACTAGTTTCGATTATATGAAAACAATAAAAATATAACTATACCATTCTAAACTTAACATCTACCTAACATACTAGAAAAAACCTATTCAGATAAATGCTTGGAGAATACAGATCGATAGATATAGTTAATGAGGAATGAGGTGTAGTAGTTGTGAGATGGTGTGTGTGTCTGCTGGCCTGTCTTCATGTGTCATCTGCATGGGGTAAATGTTTAGCCACCAACCAGGCAAACCCCCAAATGGCACTTGAGTGTAAGTACAGTACTTGTAAAATGGTCAAACTGTCCTCATATAGAGTACAATAGGACACATACTTGATGGAGTTGCAATAGGGATATATGGAGGCTGTTTGCTTGTGGTCATCACTTGATATTTTATGAACATAGAACTAATATTGGATTGGAACAAAAATAATTGGAGAGCATGCATATCTGGTACTACAATTCTGTATAAAATTAATATCGTATTTCTTCCAAGCAAATGAAACAAAATTAATTTACACGAGGATTAATATCTGACGATGACAATATAATCTGAGAATAGTTACCGGTACTTTGTGTTGGGTTTATAGTGAAGCTGAGGGTTATGTACCTCACAATAAATACTCAAGTGTCATTTCAGAAGTTATCAATATGAAAGAACCTGGTGACAGCTGTACCCCTTACGACTTACTCAGTATCGTGCAACAAGGTAGTTCACAGGTGCTGTCATGAGCCATAGTATTTGCACACCCATGATATATAAGTGGAATTAAAAGCTTTCCTCTGGTGTGAATCTTTGTGTTGTTTATAAATGTATAGCGAATAACAAGCAATATGACTGAACGTATATGTTGTTAGTTCACTACAGTATGTAAATAACACAGTAAACAACAGAGTAAATGGAAAGCCTGTATTATTTCCACTCTTCCTCCCTAAATGCACAGAAAATCTATGACTTACAACTCTACAGTCCCTCAACAAAAAAGTATAGAGGCTCCCAACTTTATAGAACACTGAACTGTTCACTCATTTCAGTTCCCTTCAAGCTCAGGATCAATAGTTTTTTCGGAGGGATGGTACACTAGTGTCTCAAGTAACAAATATATCACCTTGCTACAAACTCCCTATCATGCCTCGTGCTTTACCTCTCTCAGACGAAACTATAACATAGCGTGTGAAATGAGCATATGTCACATCATCATAGAGAGAAGAGATGTTCCTGTAACAAAGTCAGGAATGTTTGGAGTTTAAGGTGGGTAAGATGCTGTCAGTGAATTATGGCTGTTGATGAAGATGTGAAAAGAATTAAAAAACTATTTCAGTTTAGGTGGCCCCTTGAAACAAATTTTGTTTTGGAAAACCAATAGCATACAATTCACTGATTATATCTTACCCTGTAATATACTTCAATAAGGCTACCTGCCCTTGTGGATGTCACAAGTTTCTAATGTAAAATAAGCCATTTGTACAATTCATATTGATCATGAAAAATATAATGAATAAAATCTATTCTATATATATATATACCGCACTTCAACTGGTTACACACTGGTAAAGATTATCAAATAAAAAATCCTTACTTAAATCAGCCATTATGGCAAGAATTGCACCAAACTGACCTTGTAAAAAAAAAGTACTGTAAACAATATAAAAAATGTTTGATCATATACAAAGGGATTTTTCCTTGGCATCCCAGGGGACTGATAAAACCTTGCAACCCAGGTATTTCTTTTGCTAGACAAAGAATAAAAAAGTTGAGAGGCTTTGTCATTGTTTACATACAACCTGTGGCCACAACACACCAAACTGTAACACCGCTACACTCACTGCCAGACCTCTCCTTGGCTATGCTACATGACTAGGCCCATAGTGAAGACTGTGGAACATTTGCTAGAAAAAGGGGGATTTGGTTCAATTAACGAAGTGCTCTTGGTCAATCTTCTTGTTATTTCCTTTTCTTTCTAATTAATGGCTAGAGGTATATTATATTTTACACATTTAAAAAAACACACTAGGAAACTCAAGCACTTACACATACATAGAAGGCAATACTGAGTGTACATTATACTGTAATCACAATAATTACTTGTCGCATTTAGGTTTGGTTATATTACGGTAGTTATTTTGTGAACATTAAGTATTAGTCTCTTCAATATAAGGCTATGGTATCAGCACAGCAAGATGGTTTAGTTAATTAAATACCACACTCACTCATTTGCTCACTTGTACATCCACACAACCTTCTTCCTAAAAAAATATATTGCAAGAAAAAGGGAATAGGTAGAACCTGTATTTAATGTTAGCATGGGAAATGATACTGTACTTTAATCAGTATATCTCATTTATGCTTGGAAATGTGTAGGAATAAATGTATGTGCATGTATATACATCAGCATATAAAAGCATGCTATGGGTGGATGTGGTTGTAAGCATTTAATGTAGATGTGTTCCTTCCAAGGGACTCGAGAGACATTACTCAGCAAAATGTAAAGCTAGTGATGGACTCTTCCAAACTGTGAAGAGCAACCATCTCACTCTAGATGGATTATTTATTTATTATTATTTTTATTGTGTGTGGAACAGTTTGGGAGAATTAGTAACCTTCAAATTGCTGATAACATCTGATCTCCCTCAAGTTGGCCTCATACTTTTACATATTACTTTAGTGTCTCGTAATAATTGTCTCCTGCCCATTAAACACACACATTAATGGTATTTCATGATGGTTGTGAATTGCAACCAGATAAAATCATAGTTACTGTATTTCTAACTGTGCATGTGTAAAATGTTCTGTACATATCCATTACAGGTAATATAATTGGGGACCTGGCTTACTTCTGGAAACATCTAAGCACTACATAAGTCTACACTGTAACTTTGCTTCAATTGGATACTGTAATGAATTGTGGCAAAAAAAATATTCTTTGCTAAATTGTTTTGCATGAGAATCTGTGCTTGTCATTCGCATGTCACCCACCGTAGAAATCAGTCATTCAGTCTTCTGGCAGAAAGCACACACACACATACATGCATACACACATCCACAAAAGGTTTCCTTTAGAAAACCTGTGCTTACTTTACTATGAAACATACCTCTTAAAGATGTTGCTAAAGGCATTATTACATTATATAAATTAAATGTAAAAGACACTTTTAATTTCCAATAAAATTCTGATCAGCAAAACATATCACCTGAATCTACTTCTTCATTGATAAGATTTTAAAAAGCATTTCAAACCTAAATAGAATGGCAAGCATTGGGCTGCTGCTGATCAATCACTTTCCCTAATTCAATTTATGCAAATCTCACCACCATTATGAGGCAAAGATGTTGGCAGTTTGATGGCTGACATACCAATTCCTCTAAACGGTGCCACAAAACAAATCACTTAAAACAGAGAATGTGTGTTCCTCACCACAGCTTGGTGAAATCAGTATCCAGCATTTTCCTGCCAACATCTTATACTCTAATCCAAACTCATGAAGGGTCATATGTAACAAAAGTCATGTGCTAGGTAATGACAGAGGTTTGCATCGTGGCTTCATTTCAACCTACAACTCATCATCATCACTAAACATACAATTTTTCTTGCATATGCCCCCCAATGTTCCACTGTGGAAAATCAAACCAGGCACGCAGACAGACAGAGCCCACACAACTGAGGTTAATGAAGGGGGTCTAGTCTAGGAGCCATGTGAGGTTTGTTTACACTGGAGAATCCTTGGTCATGCTAGACTTGGAATCGCTCTTCTTGAGTTTCTCCTCCTCCTTCTGCTGCTGCTCCTCTTCCTTTATGATGGCCTCCTTGTCCTCCTTGTCACTGAAAAAAGCAGTAAATATTGATTGACTCCCTCCATTGTGGTGGTGTTGATTTGGGAAGCATCGTCACAACTAAGCTTTATATTACAGAAACCATCAAAGGAAATTCTGTATCCAAAATAAGTTAAAAGTATTGTACCCTCCCACCAAAAACTTCTCGAACTCCTGAAGAACTGTGCAGTAAGAAAAATATGAACAAAATTTTGACAAAAAGTTTTCCTGAAATGTAGCAGTTGGGTAGCCCTAAATGATCTGGGTGCACGGGTGGGTTTTCATTGGCTTATATCTCATCTGGCACACCATCCTTACAATCTGCTTATTTGCATATCCATCGTGACACAAGGTTCGAGGATTTTTTGGTGGTGAGTGTACCAGGGGATCTATGAAATTATTGTTGTGTTTTATCGGCAGAAGATTCTGAAACTACGGAAGTGTCGGCAGAAAATTTTAGCTACACGAGGGCATTTTAATATGATAATTTTTTCAAGGAATACTAGAATGTCTCCTTGTCAGTTTGGAGGGCTGCATTCTTTCAAACGATGCTGGGACACAGACAAGCTCAATATTATTAACAGGGGATTTGTTACATAGAATAGTTTGGAGGTACAGTATCAGTAGTCCACTAAACTGGTTACAAAGGATTACCCCATTAAAGATAAGTTTAAAAAGAACCTCAACCTAATTCATCTGGATACAAAAACTGGAAGCCACTAATCCTACCATTTATAAAGCAGTGCATGCAAGCAGTGTTTAGATGAGAGTAGGTTGACCATAAGATCTCAGGTGTTGACTGGAGTCCAATAAGCTGCCGAGAGACTTCGCAGAGGTGAGAAACGGACCAGTAGGTTCTGTCGGAACATCTTCTGCTTGAACTGTATCGAAGGGGGTGTCGAGATGATCTACACTGTGGCTGTGTGTTGAGTGTAGGGCAGGTTCCCGGAAGTATACTTTTGTTACCGTTCTTAGAGGCTTTTTCTTGGAGTCCGGTACAGGAGGTACAGGGGGAGGTGGCACTCCAGGCCGGCTAACAGATGTCCCTTGCACTCTGGCTATCATTGGTTCTGAGCTGATCATTGGCAACCTGACACCGACTGGCTGTACTGGGAACACTGGAAGGCGGTGGTGCATGGGTGGTGGTGTGGGAATGGCTGTAGGTGTCGTTAGCCTGGGATTAAAGGGATATCTGGGTACTTGGGACGGTGCCATTACTTCATCATAAGCTGCGACTCCATAAGCTGTTTTGGTTGGTACTCGTTCTTGGGCAGCATTCAAAGGCTGGTATAAAGTACTTGCTGAGCTTATGCTTGGGGCTTTCCTCTGTGTGTGGATACTTTTTGTACCTGGACTTATAACATATTTGTTTTCTGTTGAGGATGGATCATAATATCTCATGTCAAGGTAGTCTGTATTACTAGAAGGAAGCCTTGGTCTCTCTAACATGGCTTCTCTACTTCCATACAACAGAGGCGGGGGACTTTTAAGGTCCTCATCCAGGGCATCTAGTGCTTCCCTGCTTGCTGTTAGGTAAGCACTAACCGGAACCTGATTTACTATGTCCATGCTTCTGGACAAAGAGTATGAAGTACCAGGGGTATCATCTAGCCCATTCCTGCTCCCAGTCAAGTGGTAAGCAGATCCTGGTTCCTGGTTCAGTATCTCCCGACTTCCTGACCTTTGATAAAGTCTTGGTGATCTCTTACTGTTAAGTCCCTCCCTGGTTGAGGTTACATTGTAACTCCTTGGGTCATAATGAAGTCCATCTTTGATGTGTGATATTGTACTTGGTCTGTTCATGACATCATACAAAGCATCTTGACTTTGATACACGGCCTGGGTTGACTGTCCACGCTTCAGTGACAAATCATTTCCTTGTGTACCATGATGTGGCGTCCGAGGGTTGGTAGGATACTGGTTATCAAATGAAAGGAATTCCTGACTCTTGGACAACATTGTATTGGTGAGACGAGTGTTTGGATTTCTGCTTGGAAGCGGTGGGGGCCTCTGCTTCACTTTAGGGCCATACATTGGGTTTGTATAATCTTCCTCATATGGCTTAGCATAAATGGAGTCGTCAGATGTGGAGTGATCCAGAGCTGGTGTACTTGAACTATTTTTCATCCAAGGGTTACTTGGTTCCTCGCTCTTCTTTTTGATCATCTTAACTATCCGTGGTTGCCTTCCGACAATTTTTGGGATTTCTTCACAAGGAACATGCACCTCAGAACTCAATTTATCTAAGTGCGGAGTCCTCTGGTTAGACTCGGTTAAATTCTGTACGAGAATGTGGTTGTCTCTGTGACTTCTCTGTGTCTCAATCTGATGTCTCCTGGTTTCTCTGTCTTCCAAGTTATGGTCAAGATGAAGACGTCTGAAATTCGGTGATCAAAACTTGATGAATAGATAACTCACTCTGATTTATGATCTTATTGACAGGATCTGACAAACTCAATACTATGAAAATTAATACAAGAATGAAATATAACAACAGAAGTTAATTCTGAAGTGAAAGATCATGACATGTTGATACCAAAGATCTAACAAATAGTATGTCATTCCACATTAGATTAGTTGAAGGAGAGATTATTTTTCAACTGTGAGTTACGTTATTGAAAATATTGTACCATATGTCAAAATTGCACTTAATGTATGCTAATAACTGAAAGGACAATTCACATTTTTCTCTGAGTATCACATTTTATATACATAAAGTAATCCCACATTAAATGTAAGAAATTAAAGATCTATTGTACAGCGACAAATTCAAACAAAGTAACAGAATCAATACAATTAAAAGCATCATAAAACAGAGTGTATACAGTAAACATAATCCACAATAATATTTAAACTGAAACTTGAATCTACTTTGTCATGTTGCCATCAAACTCAATAACCATCATCAATGACTTTCGTCTCAATACAAATACAAAGGTCTAAGTACAATCTCTCAATGTAACACAAGCAACTAGTTTTCTACATACAAATGCACATCACACATGATATACCTGTTACATAACTCACCACATACAAAGGAAATTCTGTAAAGAGTATAAAAAAAAATGTGTACATTACATATTCCCACATATAAATAATCATACTCTATATCATAATCATATGGCATAACTTTAGACATCATAGTAAATCAGAGGTACATCTTCCCACATATAGTTAAGCATAACACAAGACACATCTCCACACAAAATATAGTATAGCTATAGGCACAAAAAATCATAGTATTTGTGATTACAACGACTAGTACAATACCGGTAGGCTAGAACTTGCTCCCAAAACTTTACATGAAATCATCTCACCAGGCATCGTTATAGATTAGAACAAGTTCCATGTGTGTACTGTATTTCCAAACAGGACTGATGAATCAACCAGTCACATGAAATAGCCTTTACCTTCCCTTTCTTTCTGAAGCAACATGAGTACTGTAACATGATATAAAACACTTTACACCGAGTGCCTTAAAAGTTATTATTTTTTTTTTAACATAATTGGTTGATTCAATAATCCTACTGGAACACCTAAGATAATTTAAAAACTCTTTTATTTAAAACTTCTGGTATACATGAGTATAGTTTCAACTAGGTAGATGTTTTAAGTAAAGCACAAATATTACTGTCCTATGAGATTAATGGAAAATATAAAAATATGAAAGGTATATCGATAATCAATTCATAAATGAAACCATTACAATACAATACCTGTTACAATGAATCTGAAAACATGAGCAAGTCTCTCTTGTTGTTGTCCCCATGCATTATTTCATTCAATACTAAATCTGCCACTATTATCACTGTGCTATTAATATCAAGCATCTCTTTTAATTATTACTTATAAGAAACTAAGGATTGGTGAAGCATGCTTTTGGACCTCCAGGCTGTATCAGTTCTCATTATTTATTAAAACACACAATCATTCATGCATATTAATGCAACAAAAATCCTAAATTGGAACCAACTGTAACCACTTTAAAGAGTAAGATGTTCAAATGTAAGTACTGGAAATCAATAGTTTCTGGGATTAAGTTAACAATCTTATAGTCAATATTGTACATAAGGGTTAATCAAACAACAAACATCAATTCTATTATGCATTGATAATTTTGGGAATTATCAATTAGAAAAAGTGTATATGGGTAAGGAGAGTCAAACTGTTAGAAATTAAAGATAATGTAGGCGACATTCAGTATTTTCGGAAGAAGGTCGTCAATCCCTGACCAGACAAGTTGAATTTCTCAAACAGTAGGGTATCTGATTATAGCAACTAACACTCATGTTTAACAGTTGAGTAGAAATGAAGAGTACCAGTGCAATAAACTTGGAACGCAATACACAAAATAATTGTACTGTATATATAGTAACAATTCATTTGGTGTATTTCATGCTTAGTGAAGCTGAACTCATGCTCGGTGAAGCAGAATGTGTAACAATGTCTCAAAAGCAATACTTTTCCCAATACATAAGGTTTTGCAGAACCTTATGCTTAAACAGTATCTGCAGCCATATACAAATTTGTCACTGATGCACTCCACATGATTTATACCCTATACACTTTTCGTCCGGTATACTTAGTTACCTCAACACAAAAATCTTTTTGATGTGTCATGCTACATAATATGGTTTTCTTGTGGAGTGCAGCTGTGTACTTTTTCATTTCTTAAATTTAAGATTATCACTTCCTGTAAGTATTAGTAGACCACATAATTGAGGCATAAGAAAGCAATATTCTGTATGAAGAAGATCATAAGCAAAGAGACTACAAGCTGGAGACAGGACATAATAGTATACATCCCCCACCAAGGCAGAACAAGAGCCCAAACAAAGAAGATTCACAAGCAAAGAGGCTACAAGTAAAGAGAAAGGACATAGTACTGTACAGTATATAACATCCACCCCACAGAGAGACTACAAGCAAATAGATGGGACATAGTACACAACACCTCCCCCACAACCAACGTCAGAAACATCAAGGAGGGTCAAGTCGAGTTAATTAAGGCATCATTACCCTTGGATCATAGGGGTGGTCTCGGTGGGCTCAGAGTTTGGCTTCTCCTCCACCTCTGGCTCACTCTTCTTCACGTCCTCATCCTCCTTTTGTGTCTTCATCTGACCATTGCCCTCATGCTTGTCCTCACTAATTCCACACAGGAGGAGGACATGATGGGAGAAGAAGAGAGAGAGACCGGGGAGTTAGGTGGGTAGACATGCAGTACCGATATTAACTCCAGCGCAGATGAGGCTTAAGTGAGAGAGAACTGGGAACAATGGGCTTGATTTTCATATGAGGTTTGAGGAGTATTATCTAGCTACAGTGCACAACCTACTTCTCAGAATAATGGGTATGTCTGAACTATAAATTTACAAGATATGAGTACTAAATTTACAAAATCTTTTACCCATATTGATATTTTACGAAGCATCAAATCTACTGTGTTCTCTAGAAGTTACCACTGTGATACAACTACTGTAGCTACTTACTTATGGCCAGGCAAAAATCATTACGATACAACAATCATTTTAACTAAATACAGTACAGTATTACATTCTCAACATGAGCCACATGATTTATCATCATATGTTCATAATACCTTCACCACTTTATCTTGTTACAGTACTATACTTCAATGCCTGCCTTATGACAGTCTGAAAAACTATGACGGTTTAAGCCAATGGCTGTGCTTTCCCTCCACTATTTTGATGGTAATGAGTTATATTTAGTGTAATCTAATACAGCATCAGCCATGGTGTTTGTCACACTACCTGTACTGGCCTTCACAACTGGTGTTGCACCATCTCCTTCAATCCTACAGAGCTCATGAGTTTTATCCTTTCTTCCATCACCACCAATTAGACACAGAAGCATCCTTCCTCCCTCCTCCTCATCCTAGCCACTCTCTCTCATATACAGTATACTTGATAACGTCATTCAAGTTACTGAGAATTCTAACCAATTATTTTGTCTTTCTGTTTTCTTGGTTTCTGATGCAATATTTCTTCACATTATGCTTATAGAAAAGTATCATAGTTGGTACAGTATCTATGTAGATATTAGATGTTGGTGAAGGAATTATGATAATCCAGTGAACAAAACAAGTAACCAAAGTTTCATTACTGTACAGTACAGTATACTGTATATGCCCAATACAGTACTAAAGGAATGTAAGATGACCCATGAAATAAAGAGAGGCTGTAGGTAAGAGGAAGCAAAATATCAAAATTCTTTAATTATCACCTTACCATAAATGAACCAAATCCTAGCAAAGCATTATAAATAAGCCGGCCAAAGGAATGGATAAAAAAAGGCTCTTGTAAAAAGGCTGCAGTAAAAAGAAAAATACCTAGAAAAGTATATAATAAACTGTAATGTTTACTATAATTCACCTTGAAACAAATGGTTTATTAAAGCCTAACTGGACCAAGAAGAATATTTTCTGTAAATTTCGTCATGGAGCACATTAGTGCGTCGTGACGGGGGCTACCTCCAGCGTTGGAGATGAAGGCCTGGTGGTATATGTATGTACTGTACATGTACTCCATAAGGAGACAATGATTTTGTTAATAAACTTGAGGCTATTGTACTGATAATTCCACACAGCTACACTCTAATGCCTGGATGTTGAAATGAGAGGCCATCGTATGCAAGAATATCCATGGTGTTGACGATGGCATGGTACCAGTACAATGGCTCTATGGTTTGTCATCATACCAGTACCACATCATCATCAACAACACCATGAATGTTCTTGCATACAACCCACCAATGGAGAAAGAGAGAAGACAAGGGAGTGTGGATTACAAGATGAACATATAGTTTCAAAACATTAAGGGGGTAATTCGCTTTTGTTACATTGGAGCTCCTTGATTCCTCCAAAGTATGCCAGGAAACAGGATAGAAGAGTAAATATAATGGTGTTCTGTTGCTAGGAATAGTTTGGAGGATTCAGTTGCTCCAGAATTACCAACAAAAAACTTCCCCCTTAAGTATTAATTAATGTCCTCTTTTAATTGTAATCCTGATCATAATATTGTGACCTAATATTCAAGATAAGAAAACATGATGAAATTCCTGTAAATAAATTGCATAAGCCTTGGAATTCGTGATGGAATAATTTCAAGTAAAGCATTAATGTAAGCTACAGATGAGGGACATGTGTGAAAAGTGAAGAAAGGAGTTGGATCCCTACAGACCATATTATTTCATCAGAATATACAGTACTGTACTTCACTTTTACCACATAGGGGATGGGGGACCCTAGACCTATCTCTGAAAGGCATAATATGGATGAGAAATGCGATTGAGAAAAGTATTTTATAGTGCTAAAGCAAAATAATAATGTTTTGCAGTAAAAGCTCCAGCGATGTTTCAAACAGCAAATTATCCAGTGAAGTAAGTTTTTTTTAATTACATTTTACGCAAAAATACAGGGTTTTATTAATTCAACTAAAAAAAAGGGGCTTAGCAAGCAAATTCAATGGGGAACGTGAGGATTCCAGAAAATATTAATGAAATCAATTAAATGAAGGCATTCCCAAAGTAACTGTGCGATAAAAATAAAAACATAATTATACTCTTCGGTTTTACTCAAACTATAACCTATAATGACTAACATATATTATTAGCCATGCAAAAATAATCAAGTTTTTATTTATTTATTTTTTTTTGTAACCTCAACTCATTTTGCGACACCAATCACAGGCAATGAGACAACAGAACTTATTCTAAAGGGAAAAATCTTACGGTTCTTTTTCTGATTTAATGTCTACGTTTTTCTCTGAGGGTTTCTGAGGTTCCTTCTCGGGGACGGGTTTTTCATCCATGGTTTTGGTATCATTCTTGTTGGTTTCGTCGTTGTATGTATCGGCGCTATGAACAGGGTGGAAGTATAGTAAAGAATAGTAAAGAATGTATATATATAAGTCGACTTTGGCTCAACCACATAATACATGAATCTTAAGGTGAAAGTATAGTAGTAAAGAATAAAGATACTGTATATTATATGGATTGATTTTGGTTCATCCACATAATACATGAAACTGAAGGTGAAAGTATAGGAAAGAATAAAGATATATATGGGTCGACTTTGGCTCAACCACACAATAGCCTACATGAAACTTTTAATCATGGTAAATAAAAGTATACTGTATCTGAGTTTCTAGAATAAAAAAAATAAAGATATACTATTTTCTACTCAACTGTAAAGTATAACAGTTTTTGTTGTTGTTTTTACAAAGTGTGCTTCTACATTCTAAAAGAGAGTACAATAGAGGCATACATTAATAGAATATATACACACTACTTGTGAATTAATTATGCAAGGAGCTATACTTTAAAGATAATGGGATGTTCATAGAAAACATATGAAGCTAGGTGTGACTTACCTGGTATTCTTCCCATCTTCCAACATGGCTTCCTTGTCCTTGTCCTTCTGTCCCTTCTTTCCCACGATTTTCGCTGTCAGCCCAGCCTTCTTGGTAATGAAGCAAGTCACGTCGATAACCACAATGATAACGATGAGTGCGATGACAATGATGGCCACGATGATTCCAATACCCAGACCTCCTTCGTCGGATCGTTCACCAGTCTCGGGGCCTGAAGGTGTTACAGTTACATTTCAGTTAAATTTTTCTCGAGACAGCCATCACTACCATAATTATCAATATTTCTAAATACCCATAAAGAAGTAAAATAAGCTCTGGTAGTGAGTGACTGGAAACACTCAACCACCCACATCAAAATGGTCATACTGAAGAATTAATTTAAGTTTCATGACCACTATGTCCTTTTTCTTACAGCTAGTACATTTTATATTTATAAAGAGGAACTAGTATAGAAAGTTGTCTATCGTAAAATTTGATTATTGATGTCTTTTGAAATGTCATATATCCAATTTTTGTTTGTGTACAGTACAGTATAACCAATTTGATTTGAAGACTGGAAGAGTGGTCGAGGAAGGGGTTGATTAAGCAAGCATCTATACTTAGCTGTTATTATTTTATACCCATGTCACAATAGGCAGTTAGACAACATTACAACTGTCTAAACCCACCAGTCTTACTGTTATGTCATCAAACGTGAATAAATTATTGCACCTAGTAAATATTTATAAGCTCAGTAACACCGAACACACAAAAAAATAACAATACAAGTGTGGTAACCTCCTGCCCGTTTGGTATCAGAGTGAGAAAAGGTTAAGTGGGGGGAGATAATAGGGAGTGAGATAAATAAAAGGAAAATAATAATAATAATAAAAAAAAAAAACGGAGCCAGTACACAGTGACAGCCACAACTACAGAATTAGTAGTAGTAGTAGTAGTAGTAGTAATTATACAATGCTCAAGAGGAGATTAATTATTAAACGTGTAGGGAAATCCGTTTTATGATAATAACAATTAATAATAATAATAATAATACTAATAGCAAGTAAGTAGTCCAGCAGATCGTGTACGTGGGCACTTACGCTACTGTACTGCTGTTTCGGTGCTTTGGTTGACAGGAGAGACGTACGGGAGAGGCTGGGTAGGCAGGGAGGCGAGGCGCTGCTGACCTTATGATACATTCGCCACCAAGGCAATTTTTTTTCTCTCTCTCTCTACCTCACATGGGGGGTTGGGGAATTTGAAAGGGGGTTGTGGGAAAGGATAAATCAATAAAAAATAAAGATGGGAAGTAGGTAGGACCGTAGGATTAGCAGTAGTAGTGAGTTGTAAAGTGGAGGGAGAAGGGAGGAGTGACAGTATCATGGCAGAATTTTGTCAGTGAGGGGAAAACGCACCAAAGGAAAAGTCGACTTCAATTATACATCCTTTGGATGTTTGGCTTTTGTTTTTAAGGTTGAAGACAATGCATGTTATAAAGCTAATTGCCCAAGCACCAAGAATTATAACTGTATATTCCAGACTTCAGTAAATCATATAGGAGAGGAAACGAGCGACATTAAGAAGGGAAGCATACTTGTCATTTTTGTGCTCAAAGTTTTCGTTCTCTAAGGACATACCTCGTCCTTTGCTTACGGATCCATTTTACCAAGGAATAATAAGGAAGTTTCTTAATATTTTGTTCCTTTTTTATGAGGAAATTTCCTAATACTTCGTTCCTTCATTAACTAAGCTTGAATTACGTTGTAAGACACATTTTGCAATTTCATTCGATAATCCATTTTAATACTTACCAATTGGATATTTATTTTCTTGCAGTAGCGTTATTCATTTAATCTATCCACCACACTTAAAAAAAAAACCTTAATAAGGTTGTGTGATTACTGTACATTATTTACTTGTATAATGTAATACAGTACTATGAGAAGTTCTTATAGGCATGATAGGATGTCTGGCTGAAGGGATTTATTGTCACTGATAACTGATCTAAAGTGGCTGGTCATTCATTATCAAGGCATATCACACCTCTACATCTGGCCAGATCTTTACTTTCATGGTTCTCATTTCATGTACTGTATCTGAACGTCTTTGGTATAAATTTATCCATTCAGTGGGACTACTTTTATGTACCAATCAAGCAGAAAAGACGAAAGACCAAGATTGAATTTAAAGGACAGAAAATGGCAACCTTCCATGTAGGCTGCTTGTAAATAACCCTAGTACAGTACTATATAATGATCAAGCATGAAATACCCAAAGGAAATATAGGTACAGTAGTAGCCACTTGACCGATTTTGAGAAGGGACGAATGCTGCGGGTATACTGTACTGTACTATTAATATGTAGAAGTAACATCAATGCCTTTCCACTATTTACACCGCCATTTATGTAGGAGTGCAATTTTCTTATACTTGCATGAACTCCACTGGACACGGGGGCCCAATCCGATTTACGCCTTTTATGCTTCCTCTTTGCTGTCTTCCCATAAGCTATGCCTTCTTAATCTATTGTATAACATTGCCTCTGATTCCATGAGCTTCTATCAATAATAATTCTATACAGTACATACAGTAATTCATGATATCGACATTATTCATACTCTCAAGTTTTAATGTATTATAGGCTCCATGGTATCAAATTCCCTTGATAGAGCAACTTGTTGATAAAAAAAATAATAATAAAATGGACAGCAATTATAGCTTACACAACTTAACTATATATAACATGTGATACCCTGGGAAATTAGAAATGCCTGGCTGTTACCACTTTGTGAATACCTGTGTGTGTGTGTGTGTGTGCGTGTTTTTTTGGTGGGGTAAGGGGTGAAGTGTTTGTGTTAGGTTGGATCATGATTAAGAGGTACAGGAATTTCCATAAAGCTGACTGAAAAAGGAAAACCACAGATAAAGACATACAATTATCACTGGTATAAAATGATGCACCGAGGCAAAAAAGAGAGAAAAGAAAAGATTGACACAGTGCTAGAAAAATTAAAATACTGTAAAACTAGGATGACTCTGCACTAGGAAACTATAAAGGCACTACAATCTTGCACTAGTCGTATCATCTAATCAAAATACCGTATATCAAACAAAAGATTAAATTGGTTGCAACTGAGAGAGTAAAGCTTTGGTTGGCTCAATCACTTCAAAAATATGATGTAAACACACTACTGAAAATTATGGATGCTGATAAACTGATAACTCACGGACTATAAAATGTTGATCACAATGCAGTCACCACAACTAGTGCATCCTGCTAAGAAAATGACACTATGCTTGCTCACCAATTATTGCAGCTACAGCATTGACAATGTCCATCATTAATGTGATCAATGAAAGTTCAGCCATAAGAATATTTTATATATTTCTAAACCATTTGTACAATATTTTAATTACATTCAGCGTTCTAAAATACAGTAGTAATAATTATAGGCAACCAGTTCTTAGCCAAAGACAATCATCAACTTGTATTTATTAATTATTAAACTCATAATTCATCACAAAGTCAAGAATCCATAGTGGATAAAATGTGATTATGGAACAAAAATCATAGATGGAAATATATATCCATAATGATAGAAGAGCAAGAACAAGAAAGAGAAAGTCAAGGTTCAAAAGAGAAGATGGGTAAGCAGGAGAGGGTCCGGGCTCATAGTAAGGGGGGAACAAACAGCACGAGGGGGGAAAGCAGCAAAGAAGCTCAACCAAGTTCATGAGGAATTTAAGCTGGCTGTATGAACTTGATTATTCAATTTTGTATGCAATACTCTAACTAGATACAACCAGGATTAACAAGTGTGATTCCATGAGTTTGAGGCCATTATTATGTTGTGTGAAGGTTCATGGGTGTGTGAGTGTGTGATGCTGTAAAGATTTTACAAGTGTGGCTAATTTAATTTAATGTATGGTGAAATTTATACAGTGGTGTGTATTTATATGTGTGATTCAGTGAGCTTGTGTTTTTTTTTTTTTTTATGTAGACTGAAATACAGAAGGCAGGTTTATGGGTGGAGTTCTGCATGGGTTTTAAGTTTGTGGTTTGTTTAAGTAACCTGTATGTTAGGGATTGTTTAAATCTTAAGTGTCCTACAGTGAGAGAATTCACGGCATGGATTTTTTAAAGAGCTTTATCTTTGTGGTAATTATAATATGAGGTTTCACTTGCTTGTGTTAAGTTGGGGGATAACAGCACCATAGGATATATAAATATAAACACAGCAGGAGTCCTATAATATCTACATTAATGATGCAAGCAACTGTGTGGAGTATATTAGAGGGCTAGCCAGGCATTAATATTTGGTTAACGTGTATAATTAATTGCTTAATTATTGATAAGGAGTTTGGTCGCATTTGTGCTTTTTCAAGTTTGTTAATGTGGATTACTCATCTACTAAAAGCTAAGTCTTATTCTGTAGACAAAGTATTTATGTATTCATTTTTTACAATCACTATACACTAGGATATTTCCTGAAAAACCTCATTAGCATGTTTAGGGTCTGAAGTTACAGGATCGAATCTCATACAAGTTTTATTGTCTTAATCCCAATAGTTTCACATTTATGTCAGATTCCTAGTCTTCACAGTCTCTTAACTTGGGTTTAAAGATTTAACATTTACTGCTAAACATGCTTTTGGTTTCATTTACTTTTCAGCCAGCTGTGAAGGATTTCATCTTTATATAAATAACTTCATATAGATGTTGTAACACCAATATTTCATGATTCAGATTAAATTAATGGACTTATGGCTTATTAATAGAATAGCACAGATTTACATAGTACAGTACTCACAGTTAATATACCAGATGGTTCATCCTGGATACTCTACTTGTTGTTCTATGTGACATTACTTGGTAAAATATGGCTTTATTTATCCGGTACTACTAGTCAAGTGATTAGTACAGTACTGGTGATTGCAAGGTTGTCTGCTCACATTGTCAGTAGTTCAAATTTCAATAGGGGCAATAAGATCACCCTTATAAGGATGATTGAAAAAATGGACACCAAAGGGAACACTTGGGGGAGGTAACAGTGTCAATCTAGTCTTGTTGAAATGGTTAATGGGTTATTGAACCTTGCCATATGCTTAAAGGTCAATGTACTGTAATGGAGATGAGTATTATGGCCAAGTGCCATTCCAACATGTCATTCACTGCACCTTTTACTGTGGTTGATAAATGTGTTGGTTTGCAGCAGATCCAATAATCACAACATCTGATCCATAAATCCATACATCACAAAGTAGTGACTGGTAAAGGTACACAATCAAGAGTCAAGGAAGACCAAGTGGAATATTTCCTAGCTGTACTGTTCTGAGGCCAATAATGTATGGCACACTATAAAACGGATAGCAGGAGGTAATCTATCTGAATATATTGTCTTCAGGCTTGTATAGTTATAATTTTTTCAATCATTTGTTGTTGTAAACAATAGTCTATCACAGCTTAACTGTAGGTCTGTAGCACCTTCATATTGTGACTGTGTTCAAGTAAGTCGTACCTATGTCAAAACATATGTGGCTGCTACATACTATGCAATGGTCTGTAGCACAACTACTCACAAATATGTTAGTCTGCTCATGGTCTAATGGATTATATATATTTTTTTTCACTGTAGAAATGCCAGTGTTTCCCCTCTTCTAGAGCCACACCACAGCAGGGAACTAATGTAACTATTGGGGTTGGTTGGTCAGTGGTGCACTATCCAGACGCATACATTAGATTCGTAAAGGGAAGCAAGATGCTTTCAGTGAACTGGTGACATGCGATTCTGCCCTCTAAAGTGTGCCAAGAAACAAGACATTATCAGTAAGGGTGGTTTGTTTCATGACACAATATAAAGAGGATCATTATGTTTCCAATTTCACTGACAACTTCTTAACCCATTAAAAGTAAAAAATAAACGGATTTCCCTACAATGGGTGTGATGATAACCATTCACAACATAAATGTGAAAAGAAAACAAAAAGTATGCTACACACTTTTCCCAACAGATCCATGGTTTGAGACACACAAGGAGTAGAAATCATGAAATTAGGTAGATTTAATAATACAGAAACTGGGTAATATGGAGGCAATACAGCACCTAGAACACACAATATAAACATGCAGACTCACCAGGAAATACACTAGTACCCTGAGGTTGATCTCTAGTAGGTCCATCAGTTGTGACTTGTGATACCCACACTAAACACAACATGCTTATAGAACAGTAGTGTTATTTACTTCACTTACACATTATTTACAGTACAGGTATGTACATTCATAATCCAGTACAGTAGGCTTTTGATACATTTTGAACTTCAACTTTTATCTATTACTTAATTTTACAATAGTTCCATCATTCATGGCTTTAAATATCTTTTCAGGTTTCTGTGATACAGGATCATACAGAATGATCTACTGGTCCTACACTGTAGTAATTTGAATCAAAAGTTATACAATATATATTTGTTATATGAAGGGCCTACTGTATTTCTTCTAGCCAAACCCTGACATAAAGTTGTGGTAAAACAAGTTACCTTTTTTGTACGATATTTTGCAATGATGTTTTCATGAAAATAAATTCACAATGTACATCACTGTAAAACAGAGGTTGCTTACATTTTCGTACTCAACTTATTGGGCTAGAAATTAGACTGGATTTCAAATATACAGTACCAATCATTACCAAACATGTGGTAAAGACACAGTAACAAACAACTTAGGGCTTTATCCAAGACAAGTTGTGGGCTGGGCTATGACAATAACTGACTGGTATGATGACTCCTTAGGACTTTACATGGGGCCAAGGTACCAGTTAACTTTATCAATTAGCTCATGACTTGTTTTGCTTGTGGCCCTTACACATATACATTACCTCCAGAGATTCAACCTCAGGGTGCAAGTCACTTTTAGTGAGGTGAAAGTTACTTGAGGCGAGATTCGTGCTACTGTACACAAAGACATGCAAGGGTGCTGAGAGGTGGAGGAGGAGGAGAAGGTGGAGGTGGTGATGGTGGTGGTGGTTGGTGCCAGAGAGTGAAAGAGAGAGAGGGTGAGAGATAAAATGAGAGAGACCGTTCTTACCGACCAAATGTTCTTCGGTGCCTTACCAGCATACTTAAGAGAAGCAAGATGTTGTTGTTGAATTTGATGTTTCTGATTTTTCCAAGCTTTGCCAAGACATACATAGACTACCTTAATGTATGCTGTCTATTTTGTGGCACAGGTTGGAGGAATCAAGAGAACATTTTACCAAAAGCATCTTACCTCCCTTAAAGGATGTAAGATGGCAATCTTTCTGTGTAGTTTCATTACAAGATTATTATGTGCTAACTTAAAGAGTCAGTGCAGGTTATAAATATCCACAATAGTGAGTGCTTGTGATGGCCATGCACTGTTATCAGAGTTACTCATTCTGGCAAATGTAGTATAGTAAGTCATGTGAAAAATCAAATGAACTGCAATTCATTGCACTTAATAAGCCTTTTTAATCTATCTATTACTGTGCTAGTGATCTGCATGAAGCAGTAGCATAATGACGAGTGCCAGCAATTTATACAAAAATGGTTATAAAAATTATTAAAATCTTACTTTTCTTATGTCATCCTTTGACCAAAACTGCTTGTTTTCAATGTATGGAAAAAAGGACGTTACTACAAAATGGTTTTCAAATTCTAGCACTATAGCAACACTTTAATTACAGTTTTGACAAACAGTACACAACATCAAATTCATTGGAGGAGTCATGAATCTTTCAACTTGCAAAAATTTGCACTGTACTGCATATAGGCATCATCTCAAAGTTCAAAATTGCATTAATTTAAATTTACAATATTTACTCAACGGGATAATTGTACTTCAATTTACAATTATCAGATAATAACATAAAATTCCTCACTTGACATTGCTGTGTATATCTAGGTTCTCATTTGATCATCTTCTGAAAGAGTCTTGCCCCTCTGGCACCATTACCACCCACATGAGGAAAAGGGCCATATGTAAGACATATATCATGGCTTAAACAATGATGATGACCAGTAAAATGACTCCCTTTATAGTCTCTATGGTGCCATCATACCCATCACCATCAATGCCTGTTCCAAGACTTTTCTTTCATAGAGTCCAGAGAGAGAGAGAGAGTGAGAGAGGGGATGAGTGAGAAGAGTCGAGGTCGGAATATTCCTACCTCATGTCCGTTGCGTAGTAGTGGTAGTAGTAGTAGTAGAAAAGGGAGTCCATGAATACAGTTTTTTTTATACATGAGAAAGGTTGGGAAAGGAAATGATGACAGGAGAAGAACAGAAGTGATTTGAGCATCAGCGAATCAAACACGAGAAGAGCCCTCATGAATTATTTTCATTTCACGCCGCCACTACACCAGACTAAGCTAACTGGGATAGAGTCAATACCTATAAAATTATGGCTAAATATGTACTCAGCTTCATCCAAAAAAATAAAGTTGTAGAATAACCACTAACATGTGACAAATAACAGTGGAGAAATGTTATTCTGTGATTATCTTCCCTGCCAACACATTCAATAGCTAATTAAAAGACTGTATCAAAATATTCATTATTAATTACATACTTGTAGATTAAGCTTTTTTTTTCTGAGTTGATGCTTAAGGCTTAAATTCTATTATTCCTGACACTATTTGGAAGCTTTCAAGCCTTAACCACAACTCTTACAACAATACGAGTCCATAAATCTCTAAAGAAGAATGCATAAACAGTTAATATCTATTATGTATATCAATGTGTACACATACATGTACTGTATAGTATAGGAAAAGTGTACTGATATACACACACTGTAATGTCCTCCATCTACTTGTGTTAATACCCAATGAATATGATCCTGAATATGTTAGGTTCAGGTTAGACTACAAAACACCTATGGGTATACAGTACTGTCTTGTTTATCACTGCCCCAAACAAACATCTCATACTACCTTAAGAAATAATCATCACTCAAAACCATCTTGGAAAACAAATGGCAGTGAAAAGTAGCCAAGGCAGCTCAGACCAAATTTACAGTCACTTTTCATGTAGCAGGTGAAGTATGGTGGAAATATATTGGAGGCTACTGTTGCTCCAAACTATGCCAAGAAACAAGAAGCAAATTTCCTCAGCTTCAGTAGTTTGTTGTTTGGCAGAGAATGGAAAGGAATCAATTGCCTTCAATGTATTCACCAACATCTTAACTCCCATAATGTGTAAGTAACTGTTGTGTACAATGTGACAACTACATAATTATTTACAGTGGAATTTGAAAGAGTTACATGGGTGGATGTGTAATTTATTCCTAAGCAGAGGTAGGCAAACCAAAACCATGTAAGTGAAATACCATGATTTTGTTTCATGAACTACAGTAGTACTAGTGTGATACTTTTACGGGACACATTTCTTTCCAATATTATTTCACAGATTTTAACCCCTACTAAGTGGTGTTTCTTTTGTGCTTGGCTAGATTTGCTTTATTAGTGAATGGTCTGAGTGTTGCATTGCTCATTGACTAATACATAATTAACATAACTATGCCATTTCTGGGTCTTGCAAACAGATGAATGTACATTTTTAATCTTACAAATTAAGTTTCATAAATTAAATCATATACACCCTTTTAAAAACATGATTAATGATTAATGAGTAGGATTTAAAAAAGAAAAATCACAATTGAGCTTTGCTTAAATCCAAAGAATTATGTCAGCTCAAAATGCACTTACTTAATTATGGGTATATTGTAGAATAAAAATTAAAAACTTGAGTTATCTGAATTTTTGGCCATTAATAAAAAGCACAGAGGACTTTTCCATACAGTTATCAGTACAAAGTAATGAAATAAAGATACTTTTTAAAAGCACTTATTATAGTCAACTCTTAACCAGTATATATCATATGTAATAACAGAAAATGTACACCACTAGAGTCTTTGGATAATGGCCACATGTTAAAAAGCACAACAAAGTCACTAATTATAGTTTGTGCACGGTGCCTCAGGACACAGCAACTGGATTGTATCAATATTACCTAATGGAACTGAAGATATACAGTACAGTAGCTCCTTTCCATTACTAGATAAAACTCACTGCATATTATTATATTTCCATTTGGTCAGAGGTATCTACATTTGGAGATAATATTTCATGTGCTACACCCACCTACAAATATGAATCCAGCAATAAGCTCGTGTAACACTTCCCTCCTACTCTAACTCCTTAGTGGTTTGGCATTTCACTGGTCTCAAGCTGACAGGATTACAGTTTGTGGCGAGGGAGCAGCACTCAACACAACAACTTTCTTCACCTGCAACTTATTTTTTTTTCCTTTCCAATAACTGTGTGATCATTATCAACTCAATGGCTTATCCTGTTATGTACTGCCCTGCTGGTCAGTAACAGTACAAGACTCATCCTTTATATTACTTGAAAGAAGTGGCCCCTTAAATAAAGTAGTTAAAACTCCTAAACACAATGTCTGGCAACTTTTGAATTTTTCCCTAGCCAATTCCAATCAATTTTCACACTGGAAGTAAGCAATCCTAATATAAAAAAATATAAAAATCTCAGATCATATGCTTTCAAATAATGCCAGAGGAATTAAAACGTCAGAGGAAAACCTCCATCATTCAGGTAGATCAATTGATGCTTTCTGAACTTAATGCAGAGGAAGCGAGATGCTTTTGGCCAATTCAAGGTAACTAATTTATCTAAACTTGCAAAAAAATACACTAACTCGGTTTAGTTGATCTGGTTTGTGTCACAGTTTGGAGGAATCGGTAGCCTCCAAATCTGTATAAACATCTTGCCCCTTCCACAATAATAAAAATGAAATCCAAAATTATATTGATTTACTGTGACAAAATTTGTCTTCTCTTGCAGTTAATCTTTGTTATAAAAAAGTATGATGCTTTCTGTAGTTTTAAGCAATCACCGACTAATTATGATCTTTCTTGTTTGTCATAGGTTTTAGTACATAAAAAAAAAAAAAAAAAAAAAAAAAATGTTACAACCATTCCTATAATACCTGATTCAAAATCTATGTAACTTCTACTGCTACCTTTACCAACTTTCACAAAATGTCCAAGAAAAAAATATTGTAACCAAATACAAAATCTACTATGGTAAAACAAAGTTCTCCTTTAAAACTCCAACAACAAGAAATTACAGCATGTAATAGAAAGGACTGTGAACCACCTGTTTGCCTGCCTAACAATCACAGACACTACAGGTAAAATTTTTATATATAACGTCCTGCTTTATTATGATTATTGTCAGCTGGCACAGGGAATGCCACTGATCCCTCCAAATTGTGCTTAAGAAACAGATTACAGTACAATACCTTAGAGTAGGTATGGTCTGTTACATAACACAAGTTGGAATGGAATCAGCAGCCTCCTCATCACCCCCAACACTTTTTATTGTGGAATGAAGCTATAAGTTTTGCCTGCCTGACTAACTGACTGACTGACACTACTTATTCACTGCCTGACTGACTGACTGATTAACTGGCTGCCTAACGAATGGTAGTGGCGGACGTGAGGGCAGAGAGCAGACAGTAGTAGCAGCAGCAGACAGTAAGCAGAAAGGTACCGTGGGCGGGGCTACTCGTGGTGGAGGGAGGAGGGGCAGAGCTAGTGAGGTGCACTGATGAAGTCCCCTGCTTGGTACCTGAAGTGACCGTGGGATCTGCAACACAGCAACAAAAACAAACCCCACACTCAGCAGCTGGTTGGCTTACACTCACAACACATCCACACAAACACACACACACACACAAGTACAAACAACTACCCATATACACAAACAAATAAATACTATATACACACACACACACACAAACAAACAAACAGTCACACATACACACATTTACTGGTATCTAGGTCAAGTTTCAGTTGTGTGTGTACAGTGGGGGACTGAGACGGAATAATATTATTGGAGATTGGGCTTTGTTGTTTTGTTTAACCTGGCAAAGAGCTACCATGAGTTTATTTATATCAGTGGGAGGAGAACAGTAAAAATTTGGGAATGATAAAATGAAGACCAAAGGGTGTAACTTTTATGGGGGGAATTGCACTCTAATCAATTCAGTAGCCATTATGTATACTAATAAAAGGGGAAAAAACTCACACATTCTGGCTCTAGCTCTCTAAAAAGCACTTCACATCACTACTCCATCTAACTGCTCATGTACCCCTAAGCAGATCACCACACCTGCTACCAAATATATTTTCATTGAGCTATTAACAGTCAGTATATGCACATCAAACATAACAACTTTACACCATATACAGCATAACCAGTCACACACAGACACATACACATATACATACACAGACACACAACCAGCTTTAATCATCCACACTAAATATAAATTTTGATTTCAATCATCCACAATCAACATAAATTTTGGAATTTTGGTGTCCCTCCACCACATGAAAAATTTTGGGTTCATAACCATGACTACACTTGCCTGGATCGACTCAAAACAGTGCATGAATAGATGGTTCACTCCAACCCACACAGCCAGTCTCTTAGGAAAGGTGATCCATTGATGCTCACACACAACACATCTCTTGTGAGGTGCATAATAAAGGAACAGTACAAACACACTATCCCATATGAAAATTAAACCCCAGACCATTAGGGTGCTAAACAAGGACACTGCCAACCAGACCATGCCACGTCTAATTAGTACATTGTATCACCTTTGCATTATGTTTGGGTACCCAAAAGTTCAATTCCTGCTGATAGAGGTTACTGATTCATATTACTGTACTGTACCACACTATGGATATCATAGTGTGGTTGGTTTACAGTTGTAGAATGGGTACCTCCTTAGGTAACTGAGAAGGACTGAGCTTGGATCAGAGACTGAATATCGGCGGAACAAAACATCTAACTACCGATACACTCAGACCTCAGAGAAGGTGCCAATTATCATAAAACATCTGAATAAATATTGGTGAAAAAAGTGAGTTTATAATGATGACAGACAATGGATGCTGCTTGTTTTCTCCAGTTTAAATTGTTTAATAAATCAAGAGTCTTAACACTTAAACAATTACATAAGTATGAATATATACAAACACTGACACACACACACCATTATCTACAGATACATAAGCAAAAGAGAAAACGTATACTGTAAATTAGCAGTATCCAGTGATATGCCTTTCACGAGCAAGTTTAAATATCATGCACATACCACATATAATATCGATTATATAGATGACACGTGAAAGAAAACTAGTATAGTACTGTAGTAGTAGATCTTCTATATACAAATCTATTAATAAAATTGAAATTGGAACAAGAGTTGGACTACTGCAAAGTCACATGACAAGATGAACGACACACAAAACAGGAGACAACAATTACAGTACATAGTCAAGTCAGAGAACTGAATGTGAGTCAGACGGAATGAAAGAGTCGTGGACGGAGAGATTGAAACAGATACCAACATTGAGATCGTTGTGAACAACACCTGTTCTCTTCCTTCTCAGTTCTATACACAGTTACAATGTGTGTATAGCTATCAAGTCAAGAGGGATAAATGTGTCAGTCAGTTGGAGGCTTTTACATCCTTAAAATTATGCCACAAAACTGGCCACCTCTGAGTATGGTAGCTTATTTCCTGGCAAAATTTCAAGCAATCTGTCACCTCCAATCCACTGACATCATAACCTCTAACAGTTCTTAAAATCCCTGAAGGATATTCTTACCCTGCAATGAGCTATGTGTTTGCTCTTGCTTCAGAAATTGCTGTAAAGGAAAGCTTTCTTAGGAGGGCAAGATGTCAACAAAATAGAAACATTCTGCTGATTCCTTCAAACTATACCCAAAAACAGATTCTGTAGCTCAAGTTGGGTAATCTGTTTTTGTAATACAAGCTGGAGGAATCAGTAGCCTCTAATTCACTGAGTACATCTTGGTATCATCTGAAGCAATTAAATGAAAGTTTATAAAATTATCATGTTTTCCCAGCCCTGAATAAAACACATCTTCACTGATTCAAAGGTGATTTACTCAACACCCTACTGTAGTAAAGAATAGCTATATCACTACAAATCTTCTCTTTTGTCTATTGCTGTACTATTATGAAGGGAAAAGAATTTAATACAGAAATATCTTTACTGCAGTTAATATTCAAAGTGCATTACAACAGGTCAGTGCAGTACAGGTGATGCTAAATATAACTTTCAGATAATTGCACAAACTCTACTGTAGTACTGATATTCTTTACTATAATTCTTGAAGGATACATTTTTAAAAGTCAACTATACCCTTTAACCAACTAGCTAGCTACCTAAACTACAAAACAGCAACAACAACACACTACAACAAGAGGAAATTCAACATACCATGAGCAGTCTTGATGATCACCTCAGCGGGAGTGGAGAAACCAATCTCATTATGTGCACGCAGTTCAATCTTGTAGAAGGTACTGTGGGAGAGGGACTCCAACTTGAAGGATGAAACACCAGGGTAATCCACATCCTTGGTGGTTTTCGTGTCCTTCACTTCCCACTTGCCGTCTGTTCCATTTTGTATCTTTGGTGTTAAGTGGTGGGAGTGGTTGGGAAAAAAGTACAAAAGATGGTTATTGTATCTTGCAGCTCATAAGGCTGGTTGGTAAGATCCACCTTAATCTGGATAATTTTTTCTATGGATAAAGTTATATATTGAACACACATATATATTGTACCTGGTAGTAGTTGATCTGGAAGTAGTCAATCTCTCTGCCATTATCAAGAGGCACCTTCCACTGCAGGGTGTAATGGTCAGGGTAAGGGATCTCAGTGACACTTTCCTTCTGTGCACCAAAGATCAGGGGTTCCTCTGGCTGAGCATGTCGTGGCATCTCCTCAACCTGGGATAAAGTGAGTAATTATAATTAATAACAAATACATTAATTAGTTTACTGCTTTTCGTTTTAATCATTCTTCAAAAGGAGTTTCAAGACACACCCTAATACACAGACAGTAGGCCGCCACACACCTTGTATGTGTGTTCCCATATGATGGTCAGAATTTAACTCTCAAAAGTGAATGGAGGGCAATAGGGAAACTATTTTTATTGTAATGCATTAAATAGAGTTGATAATTACTATTATGGGTCATGACCTTTTACTATGATTTATAAAAAAATACAATATGTATTAGTGTAATTACGATATTTTTTCATATCTATGAAATAATTAAAAAGTACAAATGTTTGTATTGTGGGGAAATAGCCTTCAATTATTGATACAGTAATTGTATTTAGGATAACCATTATCATGAAGAGGGCAATATTGTAAAACCATGGTTTTGTATTTACTTGCATTAGAAACATGTATACCTCTGTAGACTCTCAGTTGTCTGGCGTATAAAAAACCAAAACATAAGCACGTGTTCGAATAATGTATAGAGATATTACTTCATATTCAGTACTTGAAATGTACAAATAAATTATGTAAGTCTTCTATGTGTTCATACATTGCTATAATTCTGCCCAAATAACACATACACTGACCGAACACACACTTATGATATTTTCAGTGTTATAATTCTATTCATTATTATATCCTTCTCAAAGTTTGTCAATAGAAGCTAAAGATATTGAATAAGGTATCATAAGTCATACCAAAGTAGCAAATAAATTATAGCTTTGCCTTACATAGGAATTTTTTTCCAGCAGATAAATCACTTCAAAAATGCCAAATGACAACTCGCTGTAAAGTGTGTGGTCCCCTATTAAAATGACCACACAAACTCACCTTCTCCCCACTCCACTCTCCTAAACCTAAAAATCAACAAATCCAAATACACAAGCAACTACAATAACCACACAAACTCACCTTCTCCCCACCCCACTCTCCTAAACCTGCGTCGTTCTTGGCAGCAAATCGGAACACATATGTCTCCATTGGGACAAGCTGATCAAGGGTGTATGATGAACCTATGGCAAGAGAGAATTAAATTAGATGAAACATACAGTATATCTCGAAAGCTACAATCTAGTAACACACCGTTGTCTAGTAATTTGTTCTATTTTTTCTTAGAGAATTGTATCCTTTTATTTTATTGATTTACTGTAGTTTTTTACTATACATTCCATTTAAAAACTCCTCAGTTTTATATTTCACATTAAGGTTTTCTTCAAATAATTATCAATTGTTTTGAAGGGGCATCTCTAAATCAATGTATCAGTTGACATTTAGTCTAGAAGAAGAAATTCCTAAACACCTTCAGTCCAGAAAATGCCTCTGATTATTTACCTTTTGTCCAGAAAGTGTTTTGTCCTTCCTCCCAGGGGAAATCTTGTTGACGGTACTCCACTCTGTAGCCTTGGATGGGAAGGCCACCATCATCCATTGGGTCCACCAAACTCCATGTGATGGTCGTTGCAGTTTTCTTTTCAACCTGACAACAGAAAGTTAACCCTTTGATAATGGCTAACAATTCTATTTTTCTTACACTAGATGATTATCTGTTCTGATGGAGAATGGTTACTGAAATATATTCTATCAATATAGGCCACATTAGCCACGAAGTCCACCAGTGAGATATAGTGCAGATGTAGTGTCTAGATACGTCTGTTAAATACTATAGTATATACTGTACTTACAATCCTATAAAGGCAAAAATTGCTTTACAACCTCACCTTGGCATGTGCAACAGGACCTGGGACATGAGCCTCCTTTAGCTCAATGTTCCATTCAGACACTCCCAATCTGTTTGTGGCATTGCAGGAGTAGGTGCCAAAGTAACTGGAAGAGATGGGGTTGACGAGGAGAACACCAAGAGGACCACGCTGCAACACTTCCATATTGGGGTCATTGAGATCAATCAACTGCCTCCGGAAGAACCATTGGACTGTTGTCAAAAGATGATGGAGAAAAGAAAGAATTAATGGTCTGTCATCTTCATCATCATAAAAAAATATATATATAAAAAAACAAACAAATATAATTCAACATGACATACAGTCAAGCTTTTCCCTTCCTCTCATATTTCTCTTCCTTGATTACTCCTTCACCCTGTTCACCCCATCTTAATGTTGGTTTGCTTCTTACACAAAGGTCCCTCAATCTCCCTCCCATACTCCTTTGTAATAAACCATACTGTACACTTTTTTACAGCTTTATCCGTCCATTACTCACCGGTGGCATTGGGGATGGAAGTAGCCAGACAGGTGAGGTTGACAGGTGCCTGCTCCCATGACCACATTTCTTTATAGGGTTGTTCTTCAAATGTTGGTGGGAACTCAACAGTGATGTGGCCCCAAACCTGTGTCACTCCACCCTCGGAATTAGCGGTGCAGGTGTACAGACCATCATCTGAGCGCGACACTGATCGCAACTTGAGGCTGGGGTGGTGAAATTTGTATATGAGTGAAATTAAGTTATACAGAGTTGTAGTTCTATCAGGGTTAGGTGAGGAAACCCTTTTAGTACATGTGTAAAAAACAAAGATTACCATATTATAATACTGTAATGCAAATCTCAGAATACTGTACCAGGATTTATTTGCAATAAATTAATGGCAGGATACTGGCAAGCTATAGTCCTGAGGTTGAGACATACTGTACAGAAAAATAATAATAATAATTAAGAATCCTCACATGCCCACTTGACGTCCTTCTTCATCTACGGTCTGTTCAACGGATATTCTGTCATCTTCATTGATGCCCAATACAAAGTCCTTTTCATTTGTCTCCTTCTTGAACACAATTTCAGGTGCTGGGTCTCCAGTAACAATACACCTCATCTCAGCCACTGTCTCCACTTCGACGGTAATGTTGAGGTATTGTTCAACCTTTGGCTTTGTGAGAACCTGAAGAAAAGCTGTCTTGAAGTCATCACCAGCCGGGTTACTTGCAGTGCAGCGATAGTTCCCGGTGTGTTCCGGCTTCAGGTCAGGGATGGTCAACCCTCCGTTCTCTTTGTCAACAATGTAACCTTCCTTATCATCCAGAGGGACATTATCCTTGTCAACCCAGGAATACTCTGGAGCAGGATCACCGGTGGCCTTACAGTAGAAAGTTGCCATCTCTTTTTCTACTCCTTTCAAGTCTTGTGGTGGCTCGACAATAACTGGTGGGCTGTACACTTCAACCTGTAACCAAGGAAGCAGGTTTTACTGTAAACCTTTGATATACAATGAATAAATACTTGTATCCATCACTTCATTTTACTCTCAGTCCCTCATTGAAGACCACCAAATGTTTTCCCAGGCTTCTGTTATTCATTACCATACAAAGAGATTCATCAACAAGAAAATCTCCCCTTTAAGTAATTTATGACTTCTAATGGTATTTCTATATATCTACACCCTATTACAAACCAAATTCGAGAAAGGTATGTATTGTACAGTAGTAGAGAAATGAGTGCACAGTACCTGAATATCCTTATACTTGATGGAGCCAAGTTGAGGGACGCGGGCACGACACCTGTATGTTCCCTCATCATTCTTGGTCACATTCTTGATCAGAAGTCCATCTTGCTGAATCACACGGTTCTCATCTATGAAAGTGTAAAAAATCAGTACAATAGACAAGAATTTTAGTACAATATTACAGATTATAGGGAAGCTGTCAAATGGTAACAGTGGCCTCTATAATACACTGCACAGTCCATCAAAATTACTGTCCATAAGAGTAGGTTATATGCCCAATAAACATCTTCACATACAACACAATAACAACGCCCTGGATTGACTTTACCATTCCTCTTGATGGGTACCATATCCTTGAGCCAGTCAACGAGTGCTGAAGGTCGTGACTCAGGGGTACACTTAATCTTGGCCTCAGTGTTGATGTGTGGTGTCTGATGAACTGGAGTGTCACCAAAGTCAATGTCCACTGAAGCAGAGAATGAAAAAAGTCAGACGTATTATTTAAAACCTTACCATACCAAGTCATGGAGCTGTATATATGACAAACAAATAACTTTCCTTACTTTTATTTGAAGTGAATCAGTTTAAAGACAACAATACATACGGTTATAGTTTAGTGCAGTGGTAGCATCCATGTTATAAGCCTAGTTGGGCCAAGTTCAAAGCTCAGTCTTACAGACTCTGGGTGAGGAGGGGTAGCACATTACTTTAACCTTAGTACGGGTCACCTGACTTGTACTGTGTGGTCTAGCTAGGGTACATTAATTTCTGTATGGATAAATATGAACAAGACACAGTACCCAAGGTCAATAAACTGTGTTGCATGGGTACAGGCCAACTGGTTAAACAACTCATTCCTTCTGGGGACTCCCTGAACATCCAGGCTATGTATGATATTAGAAATTCTCAGTGGAGGTTACAAACCAGAGTTGGCTGAAGGTCAAGGAATGTTAAAGGGCAACTAAATAACCTAGTGGGAAAAAAGAACACAAAATGACCAAGTGGGATATAAGAACACATAATGACCTTGTGGGATAAAAGAACACAAAAACAGAAAACCACTGATACTCACTGAAGGATTCCACGGTGACATTAGCCACAAGCTTCTGGTTGCCGGCGTAGACCGCGGTGCAGCTATAAACACCCGTGTCTTTATCCTTCAGTGACTCGATGGTCAAATCGAGCTGACCGGGATTTCCAGATTCCATTATGTTCACTCTGGTGGTGGTAGTGGTAATAAGTCATTGGTCAGTACGAGGATAATATTTGTGGAATACTGATAGGACAATACCCTACACAGTATTAATAAGGACATTTACAGCCTAATACTGATAGGACCATACCCATCTCTGTATTCATTTAATGGAGGGTCATTAACAAAAACCCTGGGCTGTATTCTTAGTTAAACCCTAAGGCTGAATAAATACTTAGAAGTGTCTAGTCTCATTGGTAAATATTATGGGGACAAGTTAACCTAATATCCAGCTTTAAAACTGACTTGAATACCACACACTCAATCCCAATTAGTTGATCCAATTGACATGAGTTTGGGAGCATAAATAAACCCAACCCTGGATGACGTGGAAGATAGCTGACTGTACCAAACATCACTAACTTTGTCCAATTGGGATATGCTTGAGCAGATCTAGTTCTGTACTGTATTGTATTACCTTAGAGCACACATATCCTGTACAGCACATAATATATTCATGCGAAGAATAGTTGTAAGATTCCCTAAGGAAGCTTGTTTTGGGTAGACTGTACAACATTCGATACATTGCTGCTAAAAACAACCTACAATAATGTATTAATGTTGAAGAGCTCAGTTTACATTGCATTGTTTTGGCATTTCGCTACTATTACTGAAAAATTGTCTGTACAGTACTTAAAAGGTTTGACTGCTTGTACGCTATACACGTACTGTACATGTAACTGAGTTTCTTAAAATATCTTAAAAGATCCCCTTTGCTATTATTACTGGGGTTACACACATAGTTGTTGTGGAAAGGCATTGTGAAAGTGAACTATCTAAGAGGGAACTGATCTACAGCAATCAATAATATACAGGAATAACTATTCTTAAGATAATAAATTAAGATTTCATGATAAATATATAAAAATATAAAAAAGCTCTCAGTTAACAAATAGGATAAGGCAAAATATGAGTAATTCTAACATAAAAGCAGCTAAATCTTTGGAGATATTAAACACGCACCAAATGGATGAGAGTAAAGAAAACAGCACAGTGTATCAAGAAACTAAGAGGGTAAACCTTAGGCAAGTAAATCACCACGAAGCACAAAATGCATGTAAGAATCTAATGTAAGAAACGTCATGGGCAAGATGGTGACAGGTAAGTCCGATGGTCCCCAGACCCTGCACGGAGCCATCATAGTAGTTACCGTTACTGCCAAGCTCATAACTTTTCTTGCATATAGTCCTAAGACGCAAGAGCAGTGAGCACCTACACCTTATAGGCTTCTGAAAGTATAACTCGATCAAAGGTCAAGCCAAGTGGATCCAGATTTGTATAAAACAGATTGTGGATGGAGTGCCTTTTTGTACTATACATAACCCTAGCTATCGAATTGATAATTGAATTGTTTTGTTTAATCCAATTTCAGATTTCTATCATTGTCACTGACTGCTTGGTGTTTGATGAGCTAATCTGAATGAGTTATTTAATAATGTAATTTCAAATTATTTTACTTTTGTGTTTTACTAACTCTTTCTTTGGGTTAGAACTATAATAACACTGTAATAATACAACGTACCAGTATACAGTATTCAGATACATTCATTGGACACCAAACTGAATAAATGGCAAAAAATATCATCAAAATTTGAGAAGATTCAATAATATATCAAAAGCTAACTCCAACTTCACCTTGTCACCAAAAAAAAAACCACTTCAATTTCTAATCAATAATACCTTTAGAATCCATTAATGTGATGGCACCTGCCTTTCCCAAGTCAAATAATTCTCTTTTGTAATTAATGCTGCTTGAGTGATAAAGATTACATAACAAATCAATCCTACTGTAACTCCTTTAACCAGTAAGCAAAATTAATGTTCCAAAGCATTAACCCATACATTGGCCACTCGGACCAGCATCAAGTGAGGGAAATAAAAATAAACAGCACAGCATATAGGTGTAGATAAGAGGGCAGCATAGTTCTTAATGTTGGTAATTAAGTATGTACTGTATACAAGAAATTCTTGGCGCTTTACCGACTATAATGGGGCATGATAACTTTAAGTAAACACTGGATTTATTAAGGATGGCAGGGTAATACTTAATACAGTAGATAATGTATAAACACAATAGGGTCGTGTAACAAATCGCCTACTGTTCAGCAGCTCCTTTAAGTCCCTAAACATATTGTACTCCAAAATGCATCACATAATTTTATGCAGCAAATCAAGCTGTAACATTTTTTTTCTACTGCTATTATGAACTGTTGAAAACACCAATTAGCAAATTTCTTATGAGTTATTAGCTAGTGTCAATACCATTTACTTATATCACATATCAATGCAGCACTTAAACATACTGATTGTCTCCAAGATGCCGCGAGCTATGCACAAATCATGCATTCTCGTATAACTATCATTCAAATACAGTATATGCCATCTCTTGCATTAACATTCTGAGGGACGTGTCTGGCATTCAACATTAACGACCAGCTTCAATACATTTAAATTTTCTCTTGGAACATCTATAATATCGTGTTTGGGTGTATGTATATAAATAGGTATATATACATCCCTGCCACCCAGCTATACAGACATGCAACAACGTCATGCACAGCTATACACCAGCACCAGACGGAGGGTCGAAGGCAAGAACATCCGTGGTGTTGACGATGGTGTGATAATGGTACGATGGCTCCACAGACAAACAACAGAGCGATCATACCAGTACCACAACATCGTCAACACCATGAATGTTCTTGCCTACAACCCTGAGTCTGTATTATGAATCTCAAGGTATAGTATGCATGCCACTCCTAGGTCAACTTACTGCATCTTTTCTTTAAAAAAAAAAACACACACACACACAACAGCTCCATCTATAATTCCATGACAGGCTCACTGTGAAGGGCCAAAAACCTTATACAACCACTCTTTCTGGATGGAATGTCACTTTTTTTAACCTGGCAACAAAGCTTTGGTTCTGATCTCACTGCCTTGACATTCGCTTCAGTCTGTTTTCTGGAGGGAAGTTTTGTGTAGTAATCTGCCATCCAGTAAGAATGCAAAGGGAACTTCACCATTTACAGCAAGTGTATCATGAAATTGCAGATGCTGATGTGCATTTTGATATTTGTTTTGTGGTCATTTGTGTAGCATAATAAAATATCTGTTGATTTAAATAAGGAGAATAGATATTTTTAATGATAAAGAGGCTGAAATGAGAACATTCATAATCATATGGTATGCAAAAGAGGATGTTAAATAATTTTGACATTTCAACTGAACACTGAAGAAGCAGTGCTGTCGGCAGAATAAGTAAAAAATACATTTATCAAAACCTGAAGGTATTAAATGCCTTAATGAAACGGCTGAGTATAAAACGGTATTATATTAAAACCCTTGAAGAGTAAAGGAGCACATGCACTCGTTCCTTGTTCCTGGTACAGTGTTGTATATAGTCACGCTAAGTACAGCCGAGGTCAAAGGTCCTGTCACATCTCTCCTCTATCACAGTGAACTCGGGATATCTACAAGACTATATTCCATTCTTTATAACCGGGAGAAAATGCACCGATTCCCTTCTAAGTACAGCATTCAACCTTAGTACTATACACATTTTGCATACATTTCAGGGTTAATAGGTTTCAGATACTGTACCTAGTTTTGTACATTTTTGGTGTAATTTGTGATGGACTGCATCACATTTACCCAAAAAACCTGGTACATTTTTGCCATGGAGAAAATATAAAAAAAAAGGAACATATTCTTGAGTGTCACTGATGATCACAGCACCTTCATTGATTCTCAGGTTTCATCAACAAGTGCCAATCGAAAATGCAATTCAACATTACATTTACAGCACCCTGAATCAGAGAGTACTGTTGTGTGGGGAGGTGCTAAAGGACTTATGACCCTGTCTGTATAGTACTATCAAACCCTGCCATGATATACAAAACTTATCATCAACCCAGCCTACCTTATGTTGGATAGGAATTAAAAACCTATCTATCTACCTACAGTATGTGTGTCTGTCAGTGTTTGAATTTTTACATGAAAAGTAATGTAAAACGGATTGTCATATAACGATAGTATAGTCGCAATGTACACAAATCCTCCCTGATATTTCGTCAATAAAACCTCTGCTACTATGCAGATCAATGTCATAACTACTTCCTACCTATAATTATATATATAAAAGCAGAAACTAATTTTATACGAGTAAAGTTTCATCCTTCTGCCTTCGCTCAAGCTAGTTTATATGGCAACATGGGAGGCAAGTATGAAGGAAGTGTGTTATCTTTTTGACTTACACCTGTCAAGGAAGTAGGTACTGTAATATCAAACTACAGTACTGTACTTCTAAGGGAGTTAACATACTTTGCCTGCCTTTTGATTTTTGAAATGATCCAAGTTAGCGAGTGTGTCCCTAGCACATGAGCGGTATAAAGAATCTGATTACAAACTTCTTAAGTCATTGCTAAATTATGCTTTATAATCCATACATATATGTTTTTCATGCATCTGTGGGTAACTGAATTTATACCAAGTTTCCCCAACACACATACTGACAACCCAACTAGTCAATTGCGTCACACAAAGTACAGTACACAAATTACTGTATTGGCTCTACAATAATTTTTTCTTATCAAACCTACAGGATTCGACTATGTCACTAGATATGTTATCCATAGATTATTCATTCTTTCTAGGATCTAGTCTAAGGGGTCGAGCTAGTCACTAGGCACGGACGCACTATATACTTCTGCAGGATTTTCAAAGGATGCTGGGGTGTGAGACTGTGTGGGGGGAGGTAGAGAGAATTGGAGGATGGTAATAGGCTACACTGGAAGGTTTGGGGGCGAGGGTGGAGCAGCTTAATAATATTTTACACCATAACTAGAGCGTAACATGAGCTTCACAGGTCCTCCACCCTCACCCCTCACTCAACAACCTTCACCATTACCAACCAATCTCCCTCCTTCTCTAGCTGTGCCTCCCCTCCTAACCTCCCCCACACACCACTCCTCACCACCCCTAGCACCCTCCCTAGCCTAGGACAGGACAGCAGCCAGCCAGGTGGGATGCACGGCACAACACACGAGGAGGAGCCCACGTGACCCGTCAGTTTTTAGCCTTTATCTGTGCGAAAAAACTGCGAATTCATATTATGAGTGAGTCTGTGGCAGAGAACAGATGAACCCACACTGATGTCTTGAGATGGGCCTACCATTGACTGTAATAAATAATAAGAATGTTAAGTGTACCTACAATCAAGACCATAAGGCAGAAGATCTTATTTTGATGAAGGCTGGCTATCAGTATTGATGATATGGGAAAGTGATGTCATCCACATTTCATTCCATCTTGAAAAAGTAAGTCAACAGTATGAGTTTGTCTAGAGATACTCAGTCCACTGATTGAAGCTGTTAAAAAAAAAAAAAAAAAGCTGTATACTGTACTAATAAACTCAGTTTTATAAGTACTGTACAGTAATCAAGTTTTTGCGAACGTAACTTGAATCTGCTCATTAACTCATTTCCACCACTATACAACACATAAATGTTACATGTTGTGTGACGATACTGTAGTATATCCCACGGTCGAGATAGTATCTAGACCGTGGTGTATCCATTAGTGTCGTGGATTACTCCCAACAGCCTGGTAAATATATTATGTATAGAAATGAACTGTGTATAAGATGACACTGTCTCAGAAAAAATGTCTCTGCCACTTCCTCATCAGAGACCGACTCCGCAGCCACGGGGTCACCTCCTCGCTCGACAAGACACACACGATGCGCAGCGCTCAGAGGGACAACAACACCTCGGGGTCAAGAGAAAAGATGCAGGTTCGGGCGGGCGGGTGGGAAGGTGGGATGGGTGGGGGTTGACAAGGAAAGACGGGCCAGACTAATGCACATCATCACACCATCATTTACTTTCAAGTGTATACAAGAGTTCGGTCTCTTCTGCTACTTCTTATTTCCTATGTATGAACCTTAAAACTCAATCTGGGGAACCTAAAATAACAAACACTGATGATGTTTGTTCCTCCAAATTCACGAGAATTATTTTCTAGGTATATATATATACAGAGAAAACCAATCAGTAGAGAGGACTGGACTCGAGTGTACAAATGTTTTTTTTTTTTTCTCTAGATACCACAGTGAAAGGTTGGCCCTCTCTCTTACCCCAGTGCAGTCAGCTCTTAAGGACCCTGTGTTGTACAGTAGTCAGAAAATTGGAGGTTAGTGAGTCCTTCAAATATTGCCACAAAACACCACCTATATTGAAGAAGCTTGTTTCGTGGCATGGTCAGGAGGAATCGGAAGCCACCAACTATCATACACGATCACAGAGTCCCTTAAGAATAATGAGGGTGGTGCTAGGCTGGAGGGGGTCGGAATTAAGGGGTGCAACGGGAACAAGGATCCAAATAACTGAGAAAGTCGGAAGCAGATGGAATGTAAAAAAACGAAGGAGGGAGGGAGGGTGGAGCATATACGCAAAAATGATGAGCATTAAGTAGGCTGACAGTGGAAAGGGAAGACTCTCAAGAACTCAGATAGACAAAAACATGATGTAAGGTGTATGCAAATGAGAAGCAGGGTTGAAAATGAAGGATGGGGAGGGGGAGGGGGGATGACAGAAACAAGATGGATGCCAAAAAGGTGAGTTGTGAAGGCGGGGAGCGGGGGGTTAGGGGGGTATGGAAATTTGCAATATTGAATCCAATATAAATGCGAATGTAAATAAGTGAAGCAGCTTGCAGTATCCTCCTCCTGTCCCCTCTAATTATTCTTCTTTGGCAATGATGAGAGGGGAAGGGGAGGGCGCGGGGGGAGGGTACAATACCGAGTAAGGGAGTGGGGGGGAGGGGCACGTGAGGACCTAGCGGGAGAGTAGGGCAAAGGGAAGGAGTGAGAGAAGCTTGGGGGGGAGGGTGTGTGAAGGGGAAGGGGGTCAGACATGGTGTAAAATGCAAGTTATTTATTTACAATTATTACTCACGACTCCACCTGATGTAGCGGATGGGAGGGACGGAAGGAAGGAAGGAAGGAAGGAAGGAAGGAAGGAAGGAAGGAAGGAAGGAAGGAAGGAAGGAGGAGGAGAGGAATAGAAAGAAGGAGGAGGGGAATAGAGAATAAGGAGGAGGGAAGGACGGAAAATGAAAAATAAGGAGGAGGGACAGAAGGAGTGAGGGGAATGAAGAATAAGGAGGAAGGAGGGAAATGAAAAATAAGGGGTAATGAGGGAAATTAAGAATAAGGAGGAAGGAGGGGAATAGAGAATAAGAAGGAAGGAAGGAGGAGGGCAATAGAGAATAAGAAGGAGGGAAGGAGGGAAATAAAAAATAAGGAGGAAGGAGGGAATGAGGTAAATACGGAATAGGAAGGAGGGAATGAGGGAAATAAGGAATAGGAAGGAGGGAAATAAGGAATAGGAAGTATATAGGAGAAAGAGAAAATTAGAAAATACGACTGAAAATGAGCAATGATAAAATGGTGGATGATGAAATAAACATAAATAAAAATAGAAATTAAAGTGTACCGTATATAAAAAAATAGAACGAATGACGAAAAATGGAGGAAAAAAAAAATCGATACCCACAGAAAAACAAACTCGGTTCAGAAACAGCACGCCGTTGAAAAAGTGTAAAAATAATGAAAACACGAGAAATCGAGTATAATTCCTAAATAGTTTTTTTTTCTGCATCCACTGAGTGACATTATATTAACCGGGAGACTTTTAACGACAGACGGCTAAAGTTTGTTCACCCATCAGTTTTAATCTTTATTGTGTATGTATTTTTACACAGGTAGAGATAATAATATATTCAAATATTAAATTACTCAGTATATTACATATCAAATGTATATATATACCACATAGCATATTAAACCTAACATGATTCTCGTTAACTATAATAATTAAAGCAGTCATTAAAACCACCTATTAAGGCACCAACCAACCACCCAACCCTTTTGCTAAGCCATAAAAACATAACATATTGAATTTGTTGGTGGTGGAGCAGTAAGCAGTATATATTATATTAAAACTATATTCGTGAACACCATAACCACATCAGTCAGTAGGTAAAAACTTTTCGTGTGCTGGTACAAAGCGTATGTACTGTATATATATAATTTTTTTTTGTAGTTGGTGGTGGTGTGGGGAGGTGGCAGAAAGCACAGTACAGTTGAGGAAGTTAGAAAGTGCAAGAAAAATCTGGCTGTATAATTATGTCAACCAACTTCTTCACTACCACCACTCAAAGCAGTGTTGCCAGGTCTGCTTGACGAAATTTCCCTAACTTCACCTTTAGAATTTCCCTTTTTGCCTCAATAATTTCCTGTTTACTCTTGAACACTGATGGTCTTTTTGGTATTTCGTCTGGTAGAAATGTCCCTGATTACTCATGAACAATCTTTATATATATATAATTTCCCTGTGTGGTCTTTAAATTTCCCTGAAATAAAGAAATTTCCCTGCACCTGGCAACACTGAACTATCTCAAAGTTCAGCCAATCACGTTCCACTTTACATTGGCTTTGGGTTCCCAGTGATTTATTCATTCATAAAAAATATACGAGGGCTTACTACAAACAATTATTGCCAGATGTTGCCTTTTGTTGTTGCACTTTCAACTTGTTCAACTATACATAATTATTGTTTGTGATTTACCATAGCCATTCACCACATGCGTCCAAAATTATAAATTAAATGTATAATAATTATCCTTTTTTGTGCGTGTGTGTGTGGGTATATAAGCGAAATGTTCACATCCACCACATTATTATTATTATTATTATTGCTGTTGTTGTTGTTGTTAGTTAGTGCGAACAAAAACCACGTGATCGAACTGACCTTTTTATATCGTGATCAATTTTCAACTCGTGTTATGTATGGTTGTTGGATTGAGACGAGATTTCAACGGGACTATTATATTGAGTTAATTTAAAGTTTCAGTGTGGGAGGGTTAGAAAAAAAAATAAAAAAAATATATATCTTGTTAAAAAATGTGCAAATCGGCCGTTTCAAAGATGTCTTTCAAATTATTATTGTTGTTATTATCGTCACTATTATTTTTGTTATTATTATTTTTTTTTTTTTTCGTTCATATCGCGGTATTTCGAATTGGCACGTCGCTACGTAAACACAACGTGAGTGAAATTTGTATAACTTTTTAAAATGAAAACCCAGACATCACTTGCATGGCCGATGGGGATAATAAAAAAATAAAACAAAAATAAAACGTCGGGGAACGGGAAATAAAAAAAAATGATGAAAGTGAGAATTAAAAAAAAATAATAAAAAATTCTGATGAGAGAAAGACGACGAGAATAGTGATGAAAAAGAGGGGGGGATGGGGAGGAGGAGGGGGGATGGGGAGGGGGGGATGATGTTGTGGGTGGGTAGGGGAGGGTAGGATGTTGATGTGGGTGGGTAGGGGGGATGTTGTGGGTGGGTAGGGGAGGGTGGAGTGTTATGGGGTGGGATGGGGAGGGTAGGAGGATGTTATGGGGAGGGGAGGGATGTTATGGTGAGGAATGGGGAGGGGAGGGATGTTATGGGGTGGGGTGGGATGAGTAGGGATGTTATGGGTAGGGATAGGGACCGTAGGGAAATTATGAGGGAGGGTGGGATTGTGTTGTGGAGGGGTAGGGTGGGGTAGGGTGGGATAGGGACCGTAGGGAAGTTATGGGTAGGGATAGGGACCGTAGGAAAGTTATGGGCTAGGGAGGGATTGTGTTGTGGAGGAGTAAAACCAACCAATCAACCAACCAACCAATCAACCAACCAACCAGCCAGCCAGCCAGCCAGCCAGCCAACACTGTATCCTCCCGGCCTACCTTATACGTCTGGATGGGGTCCGCGGGGAAGAGGAGGGAACAGGAAAAGAGGAGAACATAATAATATAATGATAAACACGAAAAAAAAAAAAAATAAACAAAGTGAAGTCAAGAGAAGCAGCGTAATTGTTCTGTGTTTTTTTTTCTGTAATAATGAGAACAATAAATAATAATAATAATGATAATAATAATAATGTTTTCTTTCACACCCTCAGCATCAATCAATCAATCAATCAATCAAAGCACCTTACCAAAACAATACAACAAAATTAGAAAAATAATAATAATAATAATAATAATAAAAATAATAAACAAACAGACACTATACACGTTCTCAATGTCTGGGAATAATAATAATAATAATAATAAAAATAAAAATAATAATAAAAATAATAATAATAATAATATGGGGTCTTTCTCGATCTGTTGACTGGAATTTGTTCATCATAATAATAAATAGAATATGAACAAAATCACACAAGGTCAATAATTTTTTTTTTTTTTTTTTTTTTTAGATTAGTTGATTTGAGATTAGTAGAGTTTAGACTGCAATCGTTATATAAATGGAACTAGCTACTCATTAAAATAATATACATTAATAATTATTCATATATTATATTATATTCACACAAATCTCAAAGAGGTTTTTATTATGAGAGACAAACAAACCTTCAATTGCATTTCTCTCTCTCTCTCTCTCTCTCTCTCTCTCTCTCTCTCTCTCTCTCTCTCTCTCTCTCTCATACTGTTATTCCATGCTAGGTAGTTTAAGCCTTATTTTCTAGTACTATTATTATTATTATTACTACTACTACTACTACTGCTACTGTTATTGTTACTACTATTACTACTACTACTGCTACTGTTATTGTTACAACTACTACTACTACTACTTTCTCTTCCTGTCTCACACTATTATTCTTACTACTACTTCTGCTGATTTTTACTTCTGCTACAAATCTCTCTCTCTCTCTCTCTCTCTCTCTCTCTCTCTCTCTCTCTCTCTCTTTCTCTCTCTCTCTCTCTCTCTCTAATCTCACGTTCACATCAGGCTGCCTCCCTCTCCTCCCTATACACCAAGTTTCTCTTCACCTTTGATACTAAAAAAAAAATTCATCCCAGCCCCCACCTCTCCTCAACTCTCTATAGTACCTTCACTCTCATTCATATTCTCATTGTCCTTCATCACCATCACTCACCTCAACCAACCAACCAACCAACCTACCAAAAACTACCCACTTAACTAACCAACCAACCAACTACCCAATCAAACACTACCCAACCAACCAATCAAACACTACCCACTTAACTAACCAATCAACCAACCAACCTAAAACTACCCACTTAACCAACCAACTAACCCAAAACTAACCAAACAACCCACCAACCAATCAACCAACCTAAATGAAAACTACCCAAATTTAGAGCCACTACAACCACACACCTACTCCCCCCGCCCCCACTCCCTTCTGCCCCCTTCGTCTCTCCAGTTTTTATCACGGTTTTCATCTCAACTCGTCAACATCTTCCCTTCCCTGACTCGGCATTATCTGCTTTCGTGTTTCTTGTGTCATGCCTCTCTCCTCCTCTTCCTGCTTTCTATCCTTCCCTGCTTTCCCTGACCGATATTTTACTCTCATTATCCCCCACCTCTCTCTCTCTCTCTCTCTCTCTCTCTCTCTCTCTCTCTCTCTCTCTCTCTCACACGCAAACCTCTCAGGCCATAATCCGTCCGTCTCTCTCTCTCTCTCTCTCTCTCTCTCTCTCTCTCTCTCTCTCTCTCTCTCTCTCTCTCTCTCTCTATAAAAAATATAAATACTATTAATGGTTATAAATGAGTACTAATAATGCTAATTAGTATGAATAAATATGTGTAACTTATATACAAACCATTCAGGCCAATACCTCTCTCTCTCTCTCACTCTCTCATCTTTCTAACACAAACAAATCACTCAGACCATGATCTCTCTCTCTCTCTCTCTCTCTCTCTCTCTCACACACACACATCCCTCTAAAACACACACACTCTCTCTCTCTCTGTCATACCCGGTTCAAACTTACGAGAGGTCTTCATTGGGTATGCGTTCCCCAGACGGCGCGTACCACACCATCTCAGTGACCAGCTCAGGGTCGGGCACCTTGGCTTGGCACGACACATACACTCCTTCGTCCACTGGCTTGAGAATATTACGAGGTTGTAGCTCCAAGTAGGGTTCCTGCGCCACACTCACTGCAAGGGGGGGAGAGAAGAGGGGGAAAAAAATATTAGTAAATGTGAATAAAATGTGAATAAAATGTGAATAAAAAATTGGGAAAAATATCTGTAATGAAGAGATATGTGAATAAAATATAGGGAAAAATATCTGTAAATGAGATGTGAATAAAAAACACAGGATAAAATGTCAGTAAATGTGAATAAAATGTGAATAAAAAATAGAGAAAAATGTCTGTAATGAGGAGATATGTGAATAAAAAATAGGGAAACATATCTGTAAATGAGATGTGAATAAAATATAGGGAAAAATATATGTAATGTGAATAAAACACAAGGTAAATGAGATGAATAAAAAAAGCATAAAATTTTATCAGTAAATGAGAAATGTAAATAAAAAATAGGAACAAATATTAGTAAATGAGAAGACAAGTGAAAAAAAAAAAAAAAAAAATGAGAGATGAGAGATATGTGAGGGAAATTATACCAACACGAGGAGGAAGAAATATCAGGTAATTGGGATATAAAAAGAAACAAATTATACCCATCTTATATAATGACGATAATACTGTATATTTTGATCACTCATTCTCGTACAGCTCATAAATAAATAAATAAATAAATAATAATAATAATAACAACAACAATAATAATAAAAATAACAACAATAATAATAAAAATAATACTGTAATATCAACAAAAATAATAAAAATAATACAGTAATAATAATAATAATAATAATAATAATAATAATAACAATCTATTTTAAGTAGACAATACACACACGTGACCCCCTGAATAAATCATCATAATTATATACTGCACCTCAATTAAGTCTAAACGGAGGACCAACTTACTAGCAATGATGAGGGCAACGTGAATGAGGAAAGACATATTGGTGTTGGTGTTGGTGGTGGGAGTTTAAGAGTATGCCGAGACTCTTTGGCGGAGAGTTAAAGAGTAGTTTTAAACTCTTTGGTGGTGATATTGGTGGAGAATTATATAAAGAGTACCGGGTATTTTTTAACTCTTTTGTTGTTGTTGTTGTGGTGGTGGTGGGAGATGAGAGTTTAAGAGTACAGTTAAGAGTACAGTAATCCTGAACTCTTTTGTTGTGTTGATGTTGGTGGTGGTGATGATGTTGGTGGTGTTGATGTTGGTGGTGGTGTTGATGTTGGTGGTGGTGATGATGTTGGTGGTGTTGATGTTGGTGGTGTTGATGTTGGTGGTGTTGATGGTGGTGGTGATGATGTTGGTGGTGTTGATGTTGGTGGTGTTGATGTTGGTGGTGGTGGTGTTGGTGGTGGTGATGTTGATGGTGGTGTTGGTGTTGATGTCGGTGGTGGTGGTGATGTCAATGTACGTAATTTCTATACACGCCCTGTTATTGTAATCTCACATAATGACACCTTAATGCTTGTTTAATTAAGGGGGTAATTCACTTTTGTTACATTGGAGTGCCTTGATTCCTCCAAAGTATGCCAGGAAACAACAGGACCAGATGAACAAAAAATAATGGTGTTCTGTTTGTTGCTGGGAATAGTTTGGAGGATTCAGTTGCTCCACCAGATTTACCACCAACACAAAATTTCCCCCCCTTAATTAAACTACTTTGCTGTTTGGGCCCAATGTTCTTTCTGCCTGGGATAGAAATTAATGTCATCTCGTACACAAACTATCGATAGTACAGTACACCTCATTACTATCAAACTATCCATCCATCAGCTCTTGAACTACGATTATCAAGTTGCATTATACAAACAGCTGTGTGTATATTTTTTCTATATATATAACAATGTACTAGAAAACTTAATTCACACTTCCCAAATTAACTCCCACACTTCCATAGAAACCTAATATTAATCTATCTATAACACTGTCAGGTCCGTCACTTGAGATTCATACCAATACAACCACCATAAGCTATTCTCAATTAAATATAAATTAGGATTCAGTCTAAAAGTGTCCTTCTGTTTATATAAATGTCCATAATTACTGAAGCATTTACACACAGGTCAAATCCACCACACTTTCTTTTACTTCCACTCACACACCAACGACATCATCAACAACAACAACAACAACAACACACTTACGAGTCATTAACGAAACGAAATCCACCAGGTAAGCAGCCATCGTTTGTTTGTTTCTTACTTTTTTACGGGATCAATTGTTTACATCTGACCAGACAACACAAGGAAGTGAAACCCAAAGCAACAGCATTTTCTTGGGACTTGAGGGAATTATCAACTTTAAGTAATAAGCATGTAAACTCACACCTTTAAATAGAACATATCCACCACAATCACGTTTAAAAAATCACTTTAATAACACTGTCACAAAGAATCGAATTCATATTTTTGTACATTTTCAGATCGAAGTGCTGGAAACTAATTATATTTTCAAGTCACGAGAACTTACTAAAGCTTTTAACATTTTCTTTTAAGAGCAGCGAGTGTCACCACCACTTATACAAATTAATATATTCCTCATTAAATTATCCAGAACACTGTACGAGAAAACCCTCTAGATTTAAATATATATAAACATAGAAGAAGATTTCAGAGTACACGTGGGTTAACTGGGATTTAGAGAAGAGGTGATACTACCGACCCACCAACACCTTCCACACACAACACACAACTAGGCTAGACTGTTCTGAGTTCTCTACGACCACCACCACGACCACCACGGGTACTACAAGATATTCTCTCTCTCTCTCTCTCTCTCTGTGTGTGTGTGAGGTGAGGACAGAGGGAACGTGACATGAGAGCAGGGCAAGAGGGAGGAAGGAAGGAAGGAAGGAAGGAAGGGAAGAGGGGAGATGGAAGGGTAGGTAGTAGGAGGAGTAGTAGGAGGGACTCAGATAATAGAAGAGGGGTCCTTGTATGAAGTTGTATATCCCTCCCCCTCGTCCTCACTCCCAGTCAGTTAGGTTGGGTTATTTCTCGAGCCCTCATTACCAAACATAATACATACAAACATATAATACATACATACATAATACATACAAACATACATACATACATAATACATACAAACATACATACATACATAATACATACAAACATACATAATACATACAAACATACATACATACATAATACATACAAACATACATACATACATAATACATACAAACATACATACATACATAATACATACAAACATACATATACATACATAATACATACAAACATACATACATACATAATACATACAAACATACATACATAATATAACCAAGCATTATGAGTTTGTATGGACGACTTACCTCCCTTTTTTTAACTGAACTAAGAAATTAATATACTGTAATGCTGGTAAATTAAATAGAACAAAAGAAAAATGATGGAAAGTTGCGGAGATGACTAATGACAAACGTTTCTCAGTCGAAAATTATACAGTAAAATAAATAAATAAATAAATAATGAATAATACATCACGAAGGAATAATAATAAAAATAATAATAATAATAATAAAAATAATGATAACAAAAATATATAAAAATAAAAATATTAATAATAATAATAATAATAATAATAATAATAATAATAAATAAAAATAATAAAAATAATAAGAAGTCGACAATCTGCATCACAGAAATCGCCATCATTCATTCAAGCACCCTTCAATATCCCTTCCACCCAACTCGACCCCCTCCCTCACCCCACCCCACCACCCACCTCCACCCCCACCCCCACCCCCACACCCACACCCACGACATGCAAGAAGGCACTACAACCCCAGCACACGACGCGAGGGGAATTGGACCTTGCATTCCTCTGTCATGGGGTTCGGAGTGGGTTGGGGGGAGCTGGGTGAGGGTTGGGTCCGACTCTTTGAAGGAAATGACGGATCGGTAAAAGACAATGGGAGCCGAGATGGTGAAGTGGTTGGGAGGGATCACACACACACACACACACACACACAGGCAAGGCAAGGCAACACACACACCACTCAGGCAAGGACACACACACACCACTCGGCCAAGGCAAGGAGGAGGTGGAGAAGGAGGTGGAGGAGGTGGAGAAGGAGCAGGGGGCGGAGGAGTAGGTGGAGGAGTAGGGGGGATGGGAAATACGGGGAGTAATGAGGGGCCAAAAATAGGATGGGGGTAGGGGGTTTCATTCAGGTGTGGTGGAAAGTGAGATGAGGGGGAAGGTAAGAAGAGGGGCAGGAGGGGGGGGGTGAGAGAAGGGGGAAGGTGAGAGGAGGGGCAGGAGGGGGAGGCTGTGAGGAGGGGCAGGGGGGGGGGAAGGTAAGAGGAGGGACATGAGGGGAAGGTAAGATGAGGAAGATGAAAAGAAAGGAGCTACAAGGATGCGGGTGTTCCAGGTGCTAGCTCTCTCTCTCTCTCTCTCTCTCTCTCTCTCTCACACACACACACACACATAATTATATACACACACACACTCTCTCTCTCTCTCTCTCTCTCTCTCTCTCTCTCTCTCTCTCTCTCTCTCTCGTGTTTTCTTCGTATTTTCCAGAGAATAAATAACCGTTTACATCAATATTTGAGATCAATATTGAAATTAAGTCTTGTATTTTCCTATACACACTTAACTATATATACGTAAACTTGTGCTCCAAATTAAATGTATCACACTCTATGCATCTCGAAAGACATTGGTTATAGTGTAGTAAATGAGTCCTTCAAATATTATGGCCACGAAACATCACCTTATATACAAAAGTGAAGGAGTTTGTTGTTTCGTGGCATTGTCAGGAGGAATCAGAAGCCACCACCAAGTTTCATTCACGACCACAGGGTCTTTTCCTCGGTTTTTGGGGTAGACTAAATATATTCTGAATGCTTCTTGAGATTTTTTTTTTTTTTAAGTTCTTTATTTACGTTTAGTACAAGCCCCAACACTCTGGGGAACATTGCCGCTAAAGGCCAACATGAAGTTATTTGATACATGGTGGGATTTTAATATGAGTAAATATATATGTAAAGAATTGTATGTAAAGTATTGCACAAAATATCATGAAAGAGATCAATGACAACATTGATAATAATATGAAATAACAATAATAAATATATTGTACAGCTGACGGGAAAACATCCACCACATTACCCACACACCCACCCACCCAGCCCCACGACACCCACTGACACGAGCCCCACGACACCCAGCCCGCCCCACGATACCCACTGATACAAACCCCTAAACACCGTGGGTCCCATCAGGGTAGACGTTGGCTAAAGGAATAAAGTTTGGCCCATAAAATTCGTTTTCTTCGATACATTAATAACAATCAGAGAAAACCTACCGTTTCTATCACTGACTAAATTATATGTACAGCGATCGTCAAATTATTAAGAGCTGCAAAGAGCTACAGGTATTGTATTATGGTTAAGGTGTATAAAAACTTCTTTAGGGTGTTAGTTGTTGTTGTTACCTGCTTCCCTACAAATTTTGCAAACATTAATGGAGATGAATCAATGATGACAGTATCCACCAAAACAATTTTTACTAATAAATATATATATACACTAGCAAGTTGCATCAATAGATTCGGGATGAAATTTCACCCATAAACTGATTTAGTTTCATTAAATTCAGACAACTTGCAAATTTGACCCCATATGACCTCGCATGACCTCACCTATGTGTGGGGTGGGGTCAAAAGTATTTCTGACTTAGTTGAGCTACTATGACTATCGTAAAACTGCCCCAAAACGGCTTCCAAATCCGTGAAATAGGCCGTAAATTAGGATTTTGTAAATTTCCATGAACTCTGACCTGACCCAAGAAGTCAAGTATAGGTGATTCCCAGTAATGAGTTATACAGGTGCATGCACGGTCGAGTTGCATGTAACTCAGAAAGACGCGTAGAACGGGTCGGGACTCGGTGTGCGAACAGGTTTGGTGCACTGCTATCGATGTGCAAAATTTCAGCGAAAACGACTGTTGGGAACTGGTAATTTGTCTTCCCCCAACATCACCAACACCAACACCACCACCCCCACGCTACAATTCCTATATTTATAGATATATAAAAAAAATCACGGTAACATTTATTTTATTCATTCATGTGTGTGTATATGTGTGTGTGTGTGTGTGTTCCTTTGCAGACAGACATACATACATACACAACCACCACCACCACCAGCTGTCACATAACTACACAAAAATATTACGTCCTGAAAATGGCAGAGAGGGGAAGACTTATAGAGTAAAAAGTTAGTTGCAAATTGGCTGACGACGGCACCTCAACAAAGACAGTACAGAGGAAAAACACACACACACACACACACACACACACACAGAAGCAGCTCACGTGATTAGGGAGGAGGGGCTTGCCAGGTACCGCTTTCAGGTAAAATTGAACTGTTTTATTATTTTCATTTTTGTGTTTTTAATTGCATAACGAGGATGAATTTACAACAGTCGTGTGTTTGGATCTTGGTGGTTAGTGTGATTATTTATTTATTTATCTATTTATTTATTTACTTATAGTTTGTGATTGATTATTCATTATTTTATTTATTTATATATTTATTTATGTATATGTGTGTGTGTGTGTGTGTGTGTGTGTGTGTGTGTGTGTGCTATTTCCTCAGTAGCGTATGACTTGAGACTGCATTCCTATTACCAAGCCGAGGTGCACAAACACACACACACACACACACATACACACACCAAGGTCACCCCCGCCACTGTTGTGTGTATGTCTGTCTGTTTGTGTGTGTGTGTGTTTTCTTTACGAACCACATTCTGTTTATTCATGAGTGGACAGACCTCAACTCACTAATGGGGGGTAAAAAAGCAAGTCTTCCTTCACAACCTATTTATATACTGTGGTCTGTGGTGTGTGTGTGTGTGTTTGGTTGGTTGGGTTGGTGTGTGTTTGGTTGGTTGGTTGGATGTGGTTGGTTGGTTGGTTGGATGTGGTTGGTTGGTTTGGTGTGTGTGAAAGGTTGATTGGTTTGATGTGGTGGGTTGGTTGGGTTGGATGTCTGGTGTGTGTGTGTGTGTGTGTGTGGTGGGGTGGTTGGTGTGTGAAAGGTTGCTTGGTTTGGTTACAGGTATTTACATAAAGTATAGACCTAGGTTACATAATTATAGGTCTCTCTCTCTCTCTCTCTCTCTCTCTCTCTCTCTCTCTCTCTCTCTCTCTTAAGGGGTAAACTAGAACGTCATGATTCCTCCAAAGTATGCCAGGAAACAGAACCAGAGTAACAATAACAATGGTGACCTGTTGCTTGGAATAGTTTGGGGAAATCAGTTGCTCCAGATATACCAACACCTCTCCCCCCCCCCCTCCCCCTCCCCCTAAACTGACAGGTAAACAATTGGGGGAGAGGGGGGAGGTGGTGAGGGGGGAGGTGAAAATAAAAACAGGGAGATCAAATTCTTTTTTGTCTTAAAAATTTTTACACACACACATTCTCAGGGATTATTAATATTATTGTTGTTATTATTGTCTTTGTTGTTATTATTATTATCATTGTATTTTGTTATAATTACAATTATTATTATTTTTATTATTATTATTACTGTCTTTGCTATTATTATTATTATTATTATTATTATTATTATTATTATTATTATTATTCAGTAACGTTTCAGAACACCAGTGAGTTAAGTTACAAAATATCGAGTAACGTTTCCAAACAGCAAGTGGGTATAAGTAACATTTCACCATAACAATGACACACAAAAAGAACCCTTCCCTGCATGTCTGATACGCCCCTCTTACCCTCAAACACCACAGGCTGGAAAATGACAGCAATTAGGGTCCATTTTCAACTTTCCTTCCATACAGGTTTACAGGGACGAGGAAATCTAGTCTCTATCCCCCCTTGGACGGAAGAACTAAATCCTATGAACTTTATTTAGGGACACAAAAGCACTTATTTCCCATCCTCTCTCCTACTCTCTCTCTCTCTCTCTCTCTCTCTCTCTCTCTCTCTCTCTCTCTCCACCAATAGCAGACTGCCTTACAATATCCTCTCAACCAATGGGAAGCTACGTTTGGTCCTGGACACTTGCCATAAATATAACGTAATTGCCACCATACATTCACACACACACACACACACACACACACACACACCTTCCCATTATACACCACCACCACTACTATATACCTAACCATTATAATATTATCCCAGTCTCAAGTGTGGTGGCTCAGGTCTAGTTGGGATCAGATTCAACTATAAAGGCTCGTAAAGTCTCAAGTTGGGATCAAATTCAACTATAATAAGGCTCGTAAAAAGACTTGTTATTTTTGTTGTTCTTTAGATAGACGGACCTGCTGATGAATGAATACTGATATGCCACAGACAACCTGCAACATGAGCATTATTCTGACTATTGCAAGACCTAGACTGTGGACACTATAAATGGAACATGAGCATTATTATTCCAGTCTTGGTTTTTAATACTACTACAAGACCTGGACCGTATTGTGACCTGGAATAATTATGTAAACAAACACTTACAAACTTGTGAACGACTCTAGTAATTCTTGTCCTAAATCCGTATGATATTTATTTTCTTGTTAGAGGAACAAAGGCTCACATAATCTTCCTTGTAGTGTGTGTGTGTGTGTGTGTGTGTGTGTGTGTGAGAGAGAGAGAGAGAGAGAGAGAGAGAGAGAGAGAGAGAGAGAGAGAGAGAGAGAGAGAGATTTGTGTGTATAAGTGAGGGTTGGTGAATGAATGTGTGAGTGTGTGTGTGTGTGAAAGGGTGTGAATTAGTGAGGGTGGGTGAATATGTGTGTGTGTGTGTGATTTGTGTGAATAAGTGAGGGTGGGTGAATGAATATGTATATGTATGTATGTGTGTAAGGGGTGATTTGTGGGGGGAATATAGAGCTAAACACTTAGTACCCATATATTCTCTCTCTCAACTCAACACACCCTCCAGCAAACCCTTCCCTAACCTAACCTAACCTAACCTAACCTAACCTAACCTAACCTAACCTAACCAAACCAAACCAAACCAAACCAAACCAAACCTAACCTAACCTAGCCAAACCAAACCTAACCTAATCTAATCTAGCCAAACCTAACCTAACCTACCCTAGCCAAACCCATCCAGCATTGAGTTGTGGTCAGAGTGATGGTAGTAGTGGTTGTTGTAGGGGTAGTGGTGATGATGGTAAATGTAGTTATAATAGTTGTAGTTGTAGGGATGGTGGTTGTCATCGTGGTAGTGGTAGTGGTGGTGGTTATACTAGTAGGGATAGTGGTTGTCGTAGTTATTGCGGTGGTAATGTGGTAGATATAGTTGTAATGGTAGTTGTGGTGATGGTGGTAGTTGTGGTAGTGAGGTACAGAGAGAAGTGAAGGACGGGGAAGAAGAAGGTTGGTTGTGAGGTTCAAGGTAAACAACTCCTCTTACCCCTCCCATCTCTCCTCCCTCCTTACCCCTTACTCCACATCTCTCCCTCCTCCCCCACCCCCCACATAACTTAATAACCCCCATCCTTCCCTCCCTCCCCCCACATCCCTCAACTGCCCCTAGCTATCCATCCCTCCCTTCTTCCCCCTCAACAATCCCCATCCTTCCTTCCCTCCCCCCACATCCCTCAACTGCCCCAAGCCATCCATCCCTCCCTTCCCTCCCCCCTTTCCCTACCATCATCCCCCATCCTTCTCTCCCTCCCCCTCTCTCCCTACCATATGCAGCCGGTGACCTATCTAACCTAACCTTTCAGTCCTTACCTAGCAACCAACTCACCCACCTCATAAACACCTTACGTAAACTAACACACACACACACTCTCTCTCTTCTCTTTCTCTCTCTCTCTCTCTCTCTCTCTCTCTCTCTCTCTCTCTCTCTCTCTCTCTCTCCTTCCTGAAAAAACAAAAGCATTTTACCATACCTACATTGACAAAATTCTAAACCCACTTTGTAACATACCCACCTGCCCACCTAAAACCCTTGCACCCATCCACTCTTAACCCACCTAACACAGCACCTATCTTACCCACTTACCCACCCAACCTGCATCCATCCAACCCACCTACCCCACCCACTTCCCAGTCTTAACCCACCCACCCACCATCCAACCCACTTACCCACCCACTCCCCACTCTTAACCCGCCTACTCCACATACCCACCCACCATCCAACCCACTCTTAACCCACCTACCATCCAACCCACTCTTAACCCACCAACTCTTAACCCACCTACTCCACTTACCCACCCATTTTTAACCCACCTACCCCATCCACTCCCCACTCTTAACCCACCTACCATCCAACCCACCCTGCACCCATCCAACCCACTTACCCACCCAACCCTGCATCCAACCCACCCTCATTCCACCTCGCCCCAGGACAAATACTGGAGCAATATACTTTTGACCTAAGGCGTTTTGAGGGACCTATCTACTTTTACCTTTGCCTTACCTTCCTTCTCTGCACTGCAAATTATCTTCTCTCCTTTGCCTATTTTACTTTCATTTCCTCTTCTCTCCTCAACCTATATTTTCCTCTACCCTTTCTCTTCTCTTCCT
>JAWQEG010002636.1:0-29701 GCA_033782935.1 Petrolisthes cinctipes | reverse complement strand
TAAGCTGTGTCTGTCTGTGTGTGTGTGTGTGTGTGTTTGTGTGTGTGTGTCCTGTGTGTGTGTGTGTGTGTGTGTCCTGGTGTGTGTGTGTGTGTGTGTGTGTCCTGGTGTGTGTGTGTGTGTGTGTCCTGGTCTATGAATATGTGTGTGTGTGTCCTTGTGTATGTGTGTGTGTGTGTGTGTGTGTGTGTCCTGGTGTGTATGTGTATGTGTGTGTGTGTGTTTTATAAATGGCAACACAGACAGATGAAAACAAAAGCTGGAAGCAGAGACAGAATTAACTAACTACATACAAACACAGACAAACACAAGGAAACGAAGACAATGTTTGGAAAAAAAAAGACAACATTGTATAATATGATAAACAAACACACATACATACAAACATACATACACCCACAGAATCCCTCCATCACACTCATCATCACCATTTTCATTGCATGTGTGTATGTATGTATGTAAATATGATAAACACATACATACATACATTACATACATACATTACATACACAGAATCCACCACCACACTCATCACCACCTTGCCTGTGTGTATGTATGTATGTATGTATATGTATAAATATCTTTTTTTGATGACTTTTCTCTCTTCAATTGTATGCATATTCTCAACATATGGCTACCTTAATGTCAATAAACCGTTTATTATTATTATTATTATTATTAAGGAAGTACTGATAGTGAGGGAGGGAGTGTGTGGGGAGGTAGTGAAGGGGGAGGTAGTGAAGGGGGAGGGAGTGTGTGGGGAGATAGTGAAGGGGAGGGAGTGTGTGGGGAGGGAGGTAGTAAGGGAGAGGGAGGGAGTGTGTGGGGACTAAATAGCAGATCAATCTCTCTCTACTATAATACTTTGACTCATCTGTCTGGGGGTGGGGGTGGGGGAGGGGGGTACCTGTGAGAGTTATTGGATGGGAGGGGGATACACTTCAAAGATAGGGAGGGAGAGAGTGAAGGGAGAGAAATGAGAGCAGAAAGAGGGGGTGAAAGAAAATTGGGAGGAAGGAAAGTAAAAACAAATAAATGAAACGACAGGGAAAGAGAGAGAGGGAGAGAGAGAGAGTGAGGGAGTGAGAGGGAGAGAGCGAGATGGAGAGCGTGTTAAAGATGAGTATGGGTGAGAGGGAGGGAGGGAAAGTGGTGGTGGTGATGGTGGAGGGGGGGTGATTTTATGGAAAGTGAACCAATATGAGAGAGAGAGAGAGAGAGAGAGAGAGAGAGAGAGAGAGAGAGAGAATCATGAGGTGTGACAAGACAGGCAGGCAATGAGGTGACAAAGTATACCAAGATACAAGACCACATGAACAATAATAACGATAACAAGAGTCTTATAATAATAATAATAATAATAATAATACTGTCGAGTCCTCCAAAGTATATGCCAGGAAACAAGGCCAGATGCAATAACAAAAATAATAATGGTTGGTGTTCTGTTGTTGCTTGGAATAGTGTGTGTGTGTGTGTGTGTGTGTATAATGGAAAGTGTGTGTGTGTATGTGTGTGTGTGTGCGTAAAAGTTGCATAGATGTGGTGGTGCGATATATTTGGACTGAATTAAGACCATGTGGCTCTGTTGAGTAAGGTGTTGTTGTTGTTGTTGTTGTTGAGAATAATGATGGTGGTGGTAGTAGTGGTAGTGGTGGTAATGTGAGAATAAAGGTGGTAGTAGTAGTAGTGGTGGTGGTGGAAATGTGAGAATGGTGGTAGTAGTAGTAGTAGTAGTAGTAGTAGTAGTAGTAGTAGTAGTAGTAGTAGTAGTAGTAGTAGTAGTAGTAGTAGTAGTAGTAGTGGTGGCGGTGATAACATTATGGTGGTGGTGGAAATGTGAGAATGGTGGTAGTAGTAGTGATAACATTTTGGTAGTGGTGGTGATAATGAGATATGATTATAATGATGTAAGACGTACGTATTACCCAAGGCACACGTGTGTACAGAAACACGTGTGTATGACTCAAGTAGGTAACATGTTCAAAATAAACAACAGAGAGAGAGAGAGAGAGAGAGAGAGAGAGAGAGAGAGAACCGTTCACCAACCAACTTGCCTATACGCAGTGATACAAAACACACACACACACAAAGACACAGCAATCATGTCAACAGGTCTATACGCAGTGATACAAAACAAACACACACACACAAAACACACAACCGTTCACCAACCAACCAACTAACTCACCCCAAACAAAGAGATAGCAATCATGTCAACAGGTCTATACGCAGTGATATAAAACACACACACACACACACACACACGGGAATGATACTAAAATTAAATTATCTGTAACACTAAAAATTTTATCTATACACACAAGCAGGAGTGATACGCAAAAAATATGATCTACCTCACTATATATTATCTACACACACACACTGCCTCACTATTTATTATCTACACACACACACACACTGCTACACTATAAATATTATCTATACACACACACACACACACACACACACGAGTGATACGCAAAAAATGATCTGTTACACAAAATTTATCTACACACACACACACACACACACACACTACGACACTAAATATTATCTACACACACACACACACTACGACACTAAATATTATCTACACACACACACACACTACGACACTAAATATTATCTACACATACACACACACTACGACACTAAATATTATCTACACACACACACACACTACGACACTAAATATTATCTACACATACACACACACTACGACACTAAATATTATCTACACACACACACACACTACGACACTAAATATTATCTACACATACACACACACTACGACACTAAATATTATCTACACACACACACACACTACGACACTAAATATTATCTACACATACACACACACTACGACACTAAATATTATCTACACACACACACACACTACGACACTAAATATTATCTACACACACACACACACTACGACACTAAATATTATCTACACATACACACACACTACGACACTAAATATTATCTACACACACACACACACTACGACACTAAATATTATCTACACACACACACACACTACGACACTAAATATTATCTACACACATACACACACACACTACGACACTAAATATTATCTACACATACACACACACACACAGGAACGACAGGGAAATATTTAATTGAGGATATCAGGCACACATTCCCAATAAAATAATATAAAATACGATATAGTTTTAGGCCTTTAGTCCCTGTGACCTTGAGAGTGAAAGAGGAGGGAGGGGAGATAGAGAGGGGGAGGGGAGAGAGGAGGGAGGGGAGAGAGAGAGAGGGAGGGGAGAGAGGAGGGAGGGGAGAGAGGCACCCTTCTAACCTTCACCTACTTGTTATAGAAGGGGGGGGGGAGTGGGGGTATTGGGAGGGGGACCACGCATGAGCACCTTAACTATCCTTCTCTCTTCTACCACCACCACTACCACTACTACTACCATTATTTTCCTTACTATCACTACTATCCTTACTACACTACTACTTTATTACCACTACTATTTTACTACCACTACCACCACTACTATTTTACTACCACTACCACCACTACTATTTTACTACCACTACCACCACCACTATCCTCACTACCACTACTACTATTTTATTACCACTACCACCACTACTATTCTTACTACCACTACCACCAATACTATTTTATTACCACTACCACCACTACTATCCTTACTACCACTACCACCAATACTATTTTGTTACCACTACCACCACTATTTTACTACCACTACCACCACTACTATTTTACTACCACTACCAACACTACTATCCTTACTACCACTACCACCACTATTTTACTACCACTACCACCACTACTATTTTACTACCACTACCACCACTACTATCCTTACTACCACTACTACCACTACTATCCTTACTACTACAACCACCACCACTACTATCCTTACTACCACTACCACCACTACTATCCTTACTACTACAACCACCACCACTACTATCCTTACTACCACTACTACTATTTTACTACCACTACCACTATCCTCACTACCACCACTACTATTTTACTACCACTACCACCACTACTATCCTTACTACCACTACCACCACTAATATCCTTACTACCACTACCACCACTACTATCCTTACTACCACTACCACCACTATTTTACTACCACTACAACCACTACTACTTTACTACCACTACCACCAGTAATATCCTTACTACCACTACCACCAGTACTATCCTTACTACCACCACTAATATCCTTACCACCACTACCACCACTATTTTACTACCACTACCACCAGTACTATCCTTACTACCACTACTATCCTCACTACCACCACTACTATCCTTACTACCACTACTATTTTACTACCACTACCACCACTATTTTACTACCACTACCACCAGTACTATACTTACTACTACAACTACCATCACTACTATCCTTACTACGACTACCACTACTACTATTTTACTACCACTACCGCTATCCTCACTACCACCACTATTTTACTACCACTACCACCACTACTATTTTACTACCACTACCACCACCACTACTACTATTTTACTACCACTACCACCACTACTATTTTACTACCACTACCACCACTACTATCCTCACTACCACAACTACTATCCTTACTACCAACATTATCCTCATTCCTTCAAACTATCCCATCAAATAAATAAAATAATAACCTCAATATTACTAATAGGAGATGTGGCTGTTTCGTATATAATTATGAAGAATTTATTAGTAGCATATACAATTTAGAATAAAGAGTTGTTGCTCCCCTTACTTCCTCTTCACTTACTTACATAACTTTATCGTAAACTAAGTCACACTCTCCTCACTCACCTCAAAACCCTTCCCCCCCCCCTCTCTCTCTCTCTCTCAGTACCGTACTTGAAACGTCAACAACAACAACAAACAAACAACATTCTTTCTTTGTTACTTTCTACTGTAAACAAAAACAATGACAAACAAACATCTCTATTTTCCTTTTTCTTTATAAGTGATCAAGAAAATATAATTACTCCCTTTTTATATATAAGTGGTAAAAAGAAAAAAGAAACTGGCTTATTCGTTTGGGTGGTAAATCTGGAGCAAATGATTCCTCCAAACTATTCCAGGCAACAGGATATATGCCATTAATTTTCTTCATGTGGGTCTGTTTCCTGGGATACTTTGGAGGAATCAAGTTTGCAATAATTAACATCACGTATTATATATTTACCAAAACCCTGCTCGCGCCCCCCCCCCCCCTGGAATACGGTACCATCATCATACAGTACATCCACTACGTAGCATCATCACACACACACAAACACACAAAGACATTCTCTCTCCACTACCACCTAGTCTACTCGCGTCACACAACCTTTTCACTCCGTATTTCTCTCTCTCTCTCTCTCTCTCTCTCTCTCTCTCAACATTTTCGTCACCAGCTCCCTCCCTCTCGTCAACACACACACACACACACACACACACACACACACATTTTCCTTTATGTACACACTGTATTTTCATTTGTACACACACACTTCCTTTATGTACACACTGTATTTTCATTTATACACACACACACACTTTCTTTATGTAAACACTGTATTTTCATTTGTACACACACACACACACACACACACACTAGTTTTTATTATTCTTCCACCACCCTTCCGTGCCCAAGTTGTTCACCTCTCTCTCTCCCTACCTCACCACCATCATCATTCATTCTACTTTCCCTTAATTAACAACCAAACAACTGAAAAAAAAGGAGGCCAGCAGACAAGCCAACTCACCACCATCTTTCCTCACCACCACCACTACATCATCACTTTTTACACCATCCTCTTCATCACCACCACTACCACCATTACATCACTATTTACACCATCCTCTTCATCACCACCACCACTCTTTACAGCATCTTCTTCATCACCACCACCACTACATCACTTTTTACACCATCATCTTCATCACCACCACCACTTTTTACACCATCCTCTTCATCACTACCACCACCACTACTCTTTCTACTCCACCATCACTTCTACACAAACCTTTCCAACAACACACAGTCACCTCCTTTCTTCCACTCAGTATACACCCCACCCACCATCCACACACACACACACACACAGTCACCTCCTTTCTTCCACCTTATTCTACCCACCCACCATCCACAGACGTACACACACAGTCACCTTTTCTTCCACTCAGTATACACCCCACCCACCCACCATCCACACACACACACACACTCAGTCACATCCTTTCTTCCACCATCCACACACACACTCAGTCATATCCTTTCTTCCACCATCCACACACACACACAGTCACCTCCTTTCTTCCACCATCCACACACACTCAGTCACATCCTTTCTTCCACCATCCACACACACACACAGTCACCTCCTTTCTTCCACCATCCACACACACACTCAGTCACATCCTTTCTTCCACTCTTCCCTCCCCCCTCCACTCCTCAAACAAAAACACCAACTCCGTCACCTCCTTTCTTCCACCCACCCACCCACCCAGACGCTTGTGTCAAAACTCCACCATACACCACCATACCACTCCCACGTCTAGTACTCCACCACCTCTCCCAGTAAATGCGTAGTAGGATGGTCTGGCAGAGAGAGAGAGAGAGAGAGAGAGAGAGTGTGTGTGTGTGTGTGTGTGATTAACGACTAACTTGAGCCGCTCCACATTTCAACCTATATTATCATTATTATTATTATTATTATTATTATTATTATTATTATTATTAATTGAGAAAAAACACCATATCTGTTTCTATTCCAAGTCCTGAATCAAAATGAGCGGTAGATATAAAAAAATAATCGATACCCCAGCACATTAGTCGCGATAAGTTTTAGGGGGTAATTCACTTTTGTTACATTGGAGTGCCATGATTCTTCCAACGTATACTTGCCAGGAAACAGAACCAGAAGAGCAAAAATAATGCTGTTTGTTCTGTTGCTTGGAATAGTTTGGAGAATTCAATTGCTCCAGATTTACCAACACTGTACCCCCCCCCCCCTAATTAAGACGGGGTTAAGTTTAAAGTGGGTAGTATACTGCTGGTAAATCTGGAGTAACTGAATCCTCCAAACTGTATCAGGCAACAGAACACCCGTATACTTGTTCATTCGATCCTGTTTCCTGTCATACTTTGGAGGAATCAAGGAGCTTCACTGTAGTGTACCAAAAGAATACTATCCCCTATTAAGGCCTACGGAGTTAAATCTGACACACACACACATACACACACATTAATAACCCATCTCCCCCTTCCTTGAATATACATACGTCTTGGTGCAGGCAAGTCTCATTCACAGGTTTATGAATCGCAGAGTTCATGATCAAACCAAGGTCAGTGTAAACAAAGTATAACATCAGTCTGTCTCTCTCTCTCTCAGCCGGTATCTCTTTTCTCTCTCTCTCAGTCAGTCAGTCAGTGTCTCTCTCTCTCTCTCTCAGCCAGTATCTCTCTCTCTCTCTCTCTCTCTCTCTCAGCCAGTATCTCTCTCTCTCTCTCTCTCTCTCAGCCAGTATCTCTATTTCTTTCTCTTTCTCTCTCTCTCTCTGTACACCCCCATAAAAAGTGAATGGGTTAAACAGAGGGTGTCAACATATCCCAGTACAGATTATATACATTACAGGGCGAAGCAGAAGTTAGCAAGTCAGTATTTTAAGGGGGAAATTTTGTGTTGGTAAATCTGGAGCAACTGCATCCTCCAAACTATTCCAATCATTAGAACACTATTATTTTTGCTCTTCTGGTTCTGTTTCCTATCATACTTTGGAGGAATCGAGACACTCCAATGTAACAAAAAAGAATTACCACCATTTAGAGGCAATCTGAATAACAGGACCAGATGAACAAAAATAATGATGGCTGGCCTGTTGCTTGGAATAGTTTGGAGGAATCATTTGCTCCGGATTTATCAACAATGTACTATATCCCCTTAAGGACCCTGTGATCGAGTATGAGAATTGGAGGCTTCTGATTCCGCCTGACTATGCCACGAAACAAGCTCCTTCTACGTAGGTGGTGTTTCGTGGCAATGATTGAAGGACTTATTTACCTCCAACTGCTGACTACATTACAGAGTCCCTTAAGAGCATGAACCAATAAAATATTACAGACATTACAGAGACTAACAGCTATATAATTATAAACTTTAGCAGCAATACTTTTCCCAGTTTGTTTCCGCAGTTTCCCAGTGTAATTAAAAGTCGTCTTGTTTGGGTTAATAACAACAGGATTAATAATATAGTTTGGCAGGCAGCATCACTTTATCGAGGTTGTTTCATAAGATGTTGTTGTTTGTTTGTATGTAGGACTAATGGAATGGGAGAGACAGTCATCCACTTATGTCTGTCTGTCTGTCTGTCTGTCTGTCTTCTAATCCACGTGTTACGACATTGAATCTGGTGCCAGAGTTTCTTCAAGGGCATTGAGAGACTATTTAGAAGCCAATGAATATGCCTTGTCTTAATGCCAACACGCAATAATAATATGATGATTTTTGCTCACACTATCATCCCTTGTACACACACACACCTGACTACCAACATAAATTAACACACACATACACACACACACAAGACGCCCAACGAAAGTAAACACACACACACACACACACCTGACTAACAACATAAATGAACACACACACATGATGCACAATATAAATGAACACACACACATACACACACACACAAGACGCCCAACGAAAGTAAACACACACACACACACACACCTGACTCACAACATAAATGAACACACACACATGATGCACAATATAAATGAACACACACACACACACACACAAGACGCCCAACGAAAGTGAACACACACACACACAAACACACCTCCCTCCAGCTGGCACGCCATTGGTTAATCGAGTCCTGACCACACCACAACACACACACACACACCACGCTAGGCTATATATTGCCACCACTACCGCCTCACCACTGGCTAGACTCCCAAGGTTGGCTGCCTACAAAACAAAATAAAACAATACCAGCCACACAGTTTTTTGGTATGGGGAGCAGGGAGGAAAAAATGTCTATGGCGTGCGTATATCAAATTGTGGTCTATAATTATAATATTGGGTTAGGTGCAGAGTCTTCATAGTAAATAGGTACAAAGTGTATATAATTTATACTGTATATAGATGTATGTATCGGTGTGTATGTAATGTATAGTATTTTTATCATCTAGAAACCAGATAAACAATAAATGACATAGAATTGCCTCCATTTATAAAGTTCAAACTATTGTATGTGTGTGTGTTTTACATTTACAGGAGAAAGATTTAAAGGTGGAGAATCTCTTATAGGAAGGAAACAGCAGACCTCAACTATACAAATAAGGGATCTATTTGTGTCATAATTTTGTGGGGAATCAGTGACCCTTTTACTTACCTCTCTTATTAAACAGGCTAATGCCAAACGAGTACACACACACGAGTATCTTCATATATACACACCCACAGGAACACCAATTTTTATTTCAGAGAGAGAGAGAGAAAAAAAACACACACACACACACACACATACGAGTATCTTCATATATACACCCCCACAGGAACACCATTTTTTATTTCACACACACACACACACACACAGAGTACCATACATAGGCTACACCTACTTCCTGGTTAAAAGTATGCCACGAGTTCACCCACCCACCACCACCACCACCATATACGATAACTTCACTCTCTTCCTGGCCTATCACATTACGCTTCAATGGGTCACACACACACACAACCTTATAAGGAAAGGCGTAGTACCGTAGCTAATAACACCCTCTATAAAGCAGACCCTATCTACTTCACTATACCTAATATTATGTAACTATTATGACAGTAGATTTATATAAGGAAGGTGTAGTACCGTAGCTAATTACACCCTCTATAAAGTCCACCCAATTATACCGAACGTCTATTTCACTACGGTACCTTAAACTACACCTTTGGTAAATCTGGAGCAACTAATTCCTCAAAACTATTCCAAGCAACAGACCAGCCACCATTATTTTTGTTCATCTGGTCCTGTTTCCTGGGATATTTTGGAGGAATAAAGGCACTCCAATGTAACAAAAGTGAATTACCCCCTTAAACTACACCTTTGGTAAATCTGGAGCAACTGAATCCTCCAAACAATTCCAAGCAACAGGCCACCATTATTTTTGCTCATCTGGTCCTATTTCCTGGTATACTTTGGAGGAATCAAGACGCTCCAATGTACCAAAAGTGGATTCTCCCCATATTATAGTACGGTAGATTTGAAGTCTCATGTATGATAATATGATCAACAATATATATGTATTTTTACTCACAGATGTTATATACTTACACGTGGTCCTTACGTAAGTGTCATATTATCTTACTTTGTGTGTGTGTGTGTGTGTGTGAAAGGAACTTGAATAATATTAACAGCCTCTGTCTACTTTTAACTTGGACCACACGATGATAATTATGATACCGTGAAGTAAATACAATGACTCTGGTGACAATATTAACATTAATAAATAAATAAATAAACCTACTACTAAAAAATATGATTAGGCTACAACAACAACAACAACAACAGCATGAGGTGTGTGTGTGACGTAACCCCAAGGAGCACAGCAGGGCCACTCAGCGAGCCTACTAACCCCACAAGCCACCACACCACGCGGCCAAAAGAATGTAAACAAAACAACAAAAATGAAGATGACGATGACGATGATGATGATATTCTTTGTTTTCATCCTAACCATCGTGTATTTTTTTTTTTTTTTGTGAGGAATAGGTGGACAAAAATGACGATGATGATATTCTTTGTTTTCATCATAACCATCGTGTATTTTTTTTTTTTTTTTTTGTGAGGAATAGGTGGACAAAAATGATGATGATGATATTCTTTGTTTTCATCCTAACCATCGTGTTTTTTTATTTTTTTTATATATAATGTGTTTTTTTTTTATTATAAGGAAAAGGTGGACAAATATGACGATGATGATATTCTTTGTTTTCATCATAACCATAGTGTATTTTTTTTTTTTTATTATGAGGAATGGGTGGACAAAAATGACGATGATGATATTCTTTGTTTTCATCCTAACCCTCGTATTTTTTTTTTTATATAATGTGTTTTTTTTTTATTATGAGGAATAGGTGGACAAAAATGACGATGATGATATTCTTTGTTTTCATCATAACCATCGTGTATTTTTTTTTTTTTTTCTACAATGTGTTTTTTTATTATTATCATTAGGAGAAAGTGGACGATATATATACTGTGATAAAAATGTTTCTTGTTGTTGTTGTTACTAATGCAAGCTGTTTGTTTTATTCTCCCTTTCAAAAATCCTTCCATTCTATTCATCTATAGTTCTTTCGTTGTTACCAACTTGACATAAAATTAAAGTGTTACTGATTTGTCCAAACTATGCCACAATGATATCTGCCATTCATAACTAGATATTTTCCTTCCAAGTGAATTTTACTGTTGTAACAACCTCCCACACTATTACGTAACCGAACACACTGACACACACACACCCATACACATAATCCGGGGACAGGTTTAGTTACAACCAGTTTCACGATTACACACACACGAGTAACCCTAGTACAATTCTAGTTACAACTCGCTTCACACACACACACAAAGTCACACACACGAGTAACCCTAATACAATTTTAGTTACAACTCGCTTCACACATACACACACACACGTAATCCAAGTACAAGACTCCAGATGAAGTTACAACTAGCTTCACACACACACACACACACACACACACACAACCATGGTAGTAAGCGTACAGTACATACCTTGGGTGAACAGGGGTCCATTCCTCAGCATCGTCTGGTTCTGGTTTGGGTATTCTGATCTCAGGCCAAATGCTGTGAACCCATTGGTGATGTAAGAACACCAATAGACCCATTAGACTGGCCACAAAGTACACCCTTAGTTCACTCCAGATTACCACCCTGCAAATAACAAACAAACAAATAATAATAATAAATAAATGTAAATAATAATGATAATAATAACAAAGACAGGCCTCCAGCTCACTCCAGATTATCACCCTGTAAATAACAAACAAACCAATAATAATAAATGTAAACTGTACAATAAATATAAATAATAATAATAATAATAAAGCCTTCAGTTCACTACCCTGCAAATTACAAACAAATAATAATAAATGTAAATACTGTACAATAAATATAAATAATAATAATAATAATAAAGCCTTCAGTTCACTACCCTGCAATAACAAAACAAATAATAATAAATAAATGTAAATACAATAAATATAAATAATAATGATTATAATAATAATAATAAAGCCTTCAGTTCACTACCCTGCAATAACAAACAAATAAATAATATATGTAAAAACAATATATATAAATAATAATAATAAAGCCAGGCCTTCTCTTCACTTCACATTACCACCCTGCAATAACAAACAAACAAATAAACAATAATAACAATGCGATTAAGAACAACATTATTATTATTATTTATTGTTAATATTAATTATTTTATTTACCGGGTATTTATTATTTTATAATTTGGCGGAACTTTTATTGACGACGTTTAGCTTCTGCTTCTTCACGTCAAAAGCAGAAGCAATGTGCATGTAACTACCATTCACTATACAGTCTAACATTTAAGGGAGTAATTCTCTTTTGTTACACTGGAGTGCCTTGATTCCTCCAAAGTATGCCAGGCCCAAGTTAACAAAAATAAAGGTGTTCTTCTGTTGCTTGGAATAGTTTGGAGGTTTCAGCAGTTGCTCCAGATTTACCAACACAAAACCTCTCCCTTAAGGACCCTGTGCTCGTGTATGAAAATTGGAGGCTTCTGATTCCTCCTGACTATGCCACGAAACAAGCTCCTTCCATATAGGTGTGTGTGTCATATGGAAGATTCTGATTCCTCCTGACTATGCCACGAAACAAGCTCCTTCCATATAGGTGTGTGTGTTTCATGGCAATATTTGAAGGACTCGTTTACCTCCAATTTTCTGACTACATCACACACAGGGTCCCATAAGACAGTAATCACCATCTTGTATCGTACATCAATCATCCACACACTAACCCTGCAGCCCAACACTCCCAATGCATGAGAGAGGTAATTGACCAAGCTGGCATTCCACAAGGTTAAGGGACTCAGTGATGTAGTCAGAAGAAAATTGGAGGTTAGTGAGTCCTTCAAATATTGCCACAAAACACATACACCTATATGGAAGGAGCTTGTTTCGTGGCATGGTCAGGAGGAATCAGAAGACTCCAATTTCCATACATGTTCACACGGTCCTTAACTAACCTATCTGGACAGTGACAGGGTTTGTTTGGCTACTGAAAATACTCACTGAATAAATAATAAATGTAAATACAATAAATATAAGGTAAATAATAATGAATAATAATACTGACAATGAGTAGACCCATGTTATACAATAAATAAAATAATACTAGTGCTGTATATAAATGTAAATACAATAAATATATGGTAAATAATAATGAATAATACTGACAATGAGTGCACCCATGATATACAATGAATAAATAAATACTGGTACTTTATCCACCCATCACTTCATTTTACATTTAGTGCCTCATTGAATACCACCAAATGTTTTCCCAGGCTTTTGTTATTCATCACCCAACACACTAAGCTATATACTGTACTGAGCCTGTGTTAAGGTGGTAATTCACTTTTGTTACATTGGAGTGCTAATCAAGGCATTCTAATGTACCAAAACTATATTATAATTTTAAATCATCTTATATATTTCCTGGCATACTTTGGAGGAATCAAGGCACTCTCTAATGTACCAAAAATATATTAATCATCTTATATATTTCCTAGCATACTTTGGAGGAATCAAGGCATTCTAATGTACCAAAAATATATTATAATTTTATATCATCTTATATATTTCCTGACATACTTTGGAGGAATCAAGGCATTCCAATGTACCAAAAATATATTAATAATCTTATATATTTCCTGGCATACTTTGGAGGAATCAAGGCACTCCAATGTACCAAAAATATAGCCTACTCTCATCTTACCAACAGTATACTCTCCATCTTAAATATTATTCAGCAGGTGACCTACAGTTTCACCCTGCAGCCATGACTTGGGCAGTGAAACCTGTACTGTAGGTGAATGCCCTGTGACCTTATTTCTCTTAAGACGTGATGGTATTTCTCTTAAGATGTGTTGGTATTTCTCTTTAAGATGTGATGGTATTTCTCTTAAGATGTGATGGTATTTCTCTTTAAGATGTGTTGGTATTTCTCTTAAGATGTGTTGGTATTTCTCTTAAGATGTGTTGGTATTTCTCTTAAGATGTGATGGTATTTCTCTTTAAGATGTGTTGGTATTTCTCTTAAGATGGTATATATTTCTTTAATGGTATTTCTCATAACTGAACCCATTATTATTAACTCCCACCACAGCCAAACCAAACAATAATAATAAAACAATAAACAAGAATTACCCACTATCATTACCAACCATTATCATTACTACTCACTACTTCTACTATTACTATTACTAATCATTAACTACTCACCAAAATAGTAATAGATTAACTCCCACAACAGCCAAACCAAACCAAACAAAAAACAAATACAATTATCAAACAAAAACAATTACCCACAACAGACAACTACCATTACTATTACTACTCACTACCATTACTATTACTACTACTACTATTCATTAACTAGTCACCAAAATAGTAGATTAACTCCCACCACAACCAAACCAAAGAATAATAATCAACAAAAACAAAAACAATTACCCACAACAGAAAACTATCAATACTATTACTAATCACTACCATTACTACTACTACTATTACTACTCACTATTACTACTACTACTCGTTAACTACTCACCAAAATAGTAGTAGATTAACTCCCACAACAACCAAAACAAAGAATAATAATAATCAACAAAAACAATTACCCACAACCCAGAATACTATCATTACTATTACTACTCACTACCACCATTACTACAACAACTACTACTCACTATTACTACTACTACTACTCGTTAACTACTCACCAAAATAGTAGTAGATTAACTCCCACAACAACCAAAACAAAGAATAATAATCAACAAAAACAAAAACAATTACCCACAACAGACAACTACCATTACTACTACTACTACTATTACTACTCACTACTATTACTACTACTACTACTCGTTAACTACTCACCAAAATAGTAGTATATTAACTCCCACAACAGCCAAACCAAAGAACAATAATAAAACAATAAACAAGAATTACCCACTATCATTACTACTCACTACCATTACTACTACTACTACTCACTACTATTACTACTACTCGTTAACTACTCACCAAAATAGTAGATTAACTCCCACAACAACCAAACCAAACAACAATAATAAAACAATAACAAGAATTACCCACTATCATTACTACTCACTACCATTACTACAACAACTACTACTCACTATTACTACTACTACTACTCGTTAACTACTCACCAAAATAGTAGATTAACTCCGACCACAGCCAAACTACTCGTCCCAGGTTTTTCCCAAATAAGAATGGCTTGTAAGGTGACCATATAGGCTTCCCAGGGGCCCAAAGCACGGGTTATTTTCCGGGTTTCTGTTTTCCTGCCACATTGGGGGGGTGCTCCGGGTGTACTATCGGGGTGGGGGGGTCCTAGTGTACTATCGGGGGTATCGGTTTTAAAGGGCCATAGCCTGAGCAATATGTTCTTGAGGGAAGCCATGATCATACTCCCTCTCTGACTGGTAAAAGGTAACTGAGCTCTAGTTGCCAGTTTTGTTGCTTTTATTTATTATGGCTCGAGTCCCGCCCAATATGCACTGGTTAATAGCCCAAAGTAGCCCAAATGTGTGTGTGTGTGTGTGTGTTTGTTATTTTTTGGCCTATCGACTACGTATTAATGGTTATCAAGGCGTTATATTTATAAAGTGTGTGTATATGGAGAAGTGTATGTGTGTGTTAGGATGTGTGTGTGTGTGTGTATGTGGAAAAGTGTACGTGTTGTGTTGTGTTGTGTCAGCCCAAATCTTGTGTCATACCGCCAGTCCCTTCCTCGGATTTAGGAGTCTGACGAGAGATTAATTAAGGTAAAGTGTGAGGTATATACCATATAAATACTTTACCACGGTGCTCATCTGCCTCACACTAACATTTAATCCCATGTTGAATCATAGCAACACTAATATCCTACAATAACAAAAGAATAAATGTTTACCTAAAAAAATATATAGCCAAATTGGGCATGAAAACTGTTTATGTGGCAATACTGGGTGACCTGCGCAGATCACCACCACGCCATAAAGCCCGCAATATGCTGCGGCGAGGTGCGGCGCGGTGCGACGGCGCCGCAGTGTGTGACACCTTTCATTTGTTTGTGTGTTATCGCCATTCTGCGGCGGCGCCGCAAGTTGCGACAACGGCCTAATTTTATGAGTTGCCCGACATACATTGGAGGAATCAAGGCACTCCAATGTACCAAAATTATACTATAACCACTTAAAGAAATAAAATGATAGATTGACTGATATTATTATAGGCGCCGCAAACAGCAAGGTCATATGGCGCCCGAGAAAGCAATGCATAGGATTCAATATACACATATTTAACCTGTTTTGTTTTCTCTCCCTCCCTCTCTGTCTGTATCTCTCTCTGTCTCTCACACACCATGATATTGTAGCAGACACCAAGCACCTAACACTTCCCTCTCCTCACCTGTCACCAGTGTGCGCATCCCACCTGGTTGAGTCAAGAGGCGCCGATGAGCCGCTCCTCGTTCACTCTCCTAGCAGCACTCGACCTAGACTCACCTCCTGCCCTGCCACCAACCTTGCCTGTTGTCCTACCATGCCACTCTCTCCACACCACCTCCTGCAGCAACTCTCAATCTCCCCACGCGGCCATGGAAGGCAGACTCATCCTCTACAAGGGGCTTGTTCTCTACATCACTGCCCCTGGCTGACCTTGCTATGGTGTCCTGGAATCACTAGTGGAACACCTACCTTGTATGTGTGTTAATAAATTGTTACCGTGTACAATCGAGTCTGTTTACACCAATAGTAACACAACCCCTTATTGTTACAATATTATAAATTTACCCATAAAGTCTAATAACAAATAAATAAAGCATATAATCATAATTGTTTATTTCTATACTTGTACATTTCTTCACCTTAAAATTAACACAGAATAATAATAATGCACATCATCCTTAAAAAAAAATATTAAAAAAAAAAGTGCTGGATGGCTGAAATCGAAAGCATGTATGAATTAACATTATCATTATTTTTAAGTAAGAAGTCTATTAAAATCAATTGAGGACCCTGTATGTGATGTACTCAGAAAATTGGAGATAAACGAGTCCTTCAAATATTGCCACGAAACACACACCTATATGGAAGGAGCTTGTTTCAGGGCATGGTTAGGAGGAATCAGAAGCCTCCAATAGTCAGAAAATAGGAGGTATAAGAGTCCTTCAATATTGCCATGAAACAAACACACACACCTATATGGAAGTAGCTTTTTTGTTTCGTGGCATAGTTAGGAGGAATCAGAAGCCTCCAATTATTATCATACACAATCACAGGGTCCTTTAAAGACAACTTGGACAAAACTAATGCAAATGTTCTCAAAATAAAAAATTAAAAAAAATTATGAGGCTTTGTGTACAGGAGTAGTGGTGAATTAACTAGGTAAATAAAAATGTGTATGTGTGTGTGTGTGTGTGTGTGTATATATATGTGTGTGCGTGTGTGTATATATATATGTATGTGTGTGTGTGTGTGTGTGTGTATATATATATATGTGTGTGTGTGTGTATGTATATATATGTGTGTGTGTGTATGTATATATATATATATGTGTGTGTGTGTGTGTGTGTGTGTTTCATGGCAATATTTGAAGGACTCTCTAGCCTCCAAATTTCCGATTACATCACACACAGGGTCCCTTAAAAAAATAAGAATACTGTAATGCTAAATATAATCACCTCATATTTTTGGGCAAACTGTATGGGTTTTTAAATGTTGTATGGGTTAGTAGACATTATTTCCCCCTTGTAAACTAACTTAATACTATTTCTCCTGATCAAAATGCCTCGGTCAATGTGATATCAATATTAATTCCTACATGATTTCTTTCACGCCCAAGCTTACATTTTTCATGGCATCTTAAAAACAATAGAGCAACAATATGTAAATTAATCCAATATACACAGTTTATTGTCCTCAAATAATAATAATAATATAGTTTACATTACACAAAATAGCGCAATGAATTTCTAATAATCTTACTTCTACTCAACTTAATAATTATGATTAGAGTAAATTCACAATGGATACAAGATGATCATAAACTACAAAACAGTGTTGATTGTGGCATTTGTATCTTGTCTGTAAGGCTATGGGTTTATTTCCATAAAAAAAATAAGCAAAAAAAAAACAAAAAAGTCTAAAATCTTAATTAATTGTGTGTTCCATCTCTTATCTCTTACAAAAATAAACCTAGGCACCTTAAACTTTCAAAAAATGTCCTCCAAAATGTACAGTTGGCTTGACTTAAGGGGGTGTATAACACATCGATTTGGATGGTAAATCTGAAGCAAATGATTCCTCCAAACTATTCCAGGCAACAGGATACCATTATTATTCTTCATATGGGTCTGTTTCCTGGCATACTTTGAAGGAATCATGGCACTCCAGTCTATCAAAAGTATACTATCCCCTTCAAGACCCTGTGATCGTGTAAGAGTCTTGGAGGTTTCGGATTCCTCCTGACTATGCCACGAAACAAGTTCCTTCAATATAGGTGTGTGTGTTTCGTGGCAATATTTGAAGGACTCACTAACCTCTAATTTTCTGACTACATCACAGGGTCCCTTAATCCTTACAATGTGGAATGAATAACACCAGAAATTGTTTACATCTTCTGCCTCTGTACAACCACAACAATCAAATATCCACCAACACTTTCCTTCCATCGTAGTAAACATCTTGGTAATAAATAACATCTCATATATAATTTTGTAGCACCTCATAATAATTGAGTGGGTTGAGTTGACATAAGGTGTTGTTGTATGATTATATTTTTATATGATACTGATTTATTACCGATATGATTTTGTAGCACCTCATAATAATAATAATAATTGAGGGGGTTGAGTTGACATAAGGTGTTGTTGTATGATTATATTTTGGTATGATACCGATTTATTTACACGATGGAAGGAAAGTGTTGGTGGATATTTCATTATGGCTGTACATACACAACAAAACATTAGGCATCGTTATCTTACTTAATACACATTTTCCTGACATGCCATATATTATGTATTTGCTTGATAATAAAACTTTTGCTTGGTTGCTTGCATAGAAGAGGAATGTATAATGTATAAAACTAAGGAATAATCCACTATATAAAAATGGTCTTGTCTACTGAGGGGAAAAAAAGGGATGATATTAGTGAGATCTGTACATGAATGAAAATGTGTGGCTAAATATATATACTGTAGCATAATATATATATATAAAAATTACAAGTGGCTAATGTGAAAGCTCTTTAGTTACACATCCTGATCAAAACTTGGATATAAATTAATTCCCTATCAAAAAGTGCAAGTCTACATCGGGTCTTCCACACAGAGGTAAACAAACGGCGGACACGGCCAACTCACTGGAATTATCTCGTTTTTTATACCAGTGTTACCATATCAAACAGTCCCCGGTGGTGCCCATTGGCCACTTATGCCCGACACCTACCCACAAAATTGGTTACAGTGTCTGCCCACAAAATTGGTTACAGTGTCTGCCCACAAAATTGGTTACAGTGTCTGCCCACAAAATTGGTAACAGTGTCTGCCCACAAAATTGGTAACAGTGTCTGCCCGCCGTCTTTTGCCTCTCGTGTGGAAGGGGCTTAAGGATAGTATGCAAGAAAATCCATAGTGTGGTATCTGTGTGTACTATGACTCCATGTACACACAACCTAGCCCATCATATCAGTACCATGGCATCGTACACACCACCATCAGTACCATGGCATCGTACACACCACCATCGTATCAGTACCATGGCATCGTACACACCACCATCATATCAGTACCATGGCATCGTACACACCACCATCATATCAGTACCATGGCATCGTACACACCACCATCGTATCAGTACCATGGCATCGTACACACCAACCAATGTTTTTCTATACAACCCTAATACCTCCTCCAGCCTGTGTTGTCAATCTTACATATGACATTTTTTTTAACAAGGTATAAATAACACAGCGTTGGTAAATCTGGAGTAAACCTATATATAAATCCTCCAAACTATTCCAAGCAACAGAACACTCACTCATTTATTATTGTTTTTATATCTGGTCCTGTTGTTTCCTGGCATACTTTTTTGGAGGAATCAAATCACTCTAATATATCAACAAAAGTCTATCATTCCCTTAATGGGGTAAATAATTCACTTTCGTTACATTGGAGTGCCTTGATTCCTCCAAAGTATGTCAGGAAATAACAGGACCAGATGAACAACAACAAAAATAATGGTGTTTGTTCTGTTGCTTGGAATAATAGTTTGGAGAAATCGTTTGCTCCAGATTTACCAACACTGTACTTCCCCCTCTAATTAAGTTGCTAAATATTTTCAACTTATGCGATATCAACTTGCAACATTTGGTCTTGAAATGTGGCTAAAAATATCCCAAAAACTACATTATCTATTATATTATTGACAAGGGGTATTTTTTTAACTTATTCATTACTTGAGACAAACTAAAAAAAAACTCTTAAATCATGAAATATTAACTCGTACACCATTTGGGCTTATCTAACTCCTTTAAAAATCATCTTGACAACTAGGTATTATTTATATTGTTATTATTATTATTGTCAGTGTTTTTATTTTCACTTTTATGCATTTGACAACTAACTATTATTATTATTATTATTATTATTGTCAATGTTATATTTTTCATTTTTATTCATCTTGATAACTATTATTTTTATTATTATTATTGTCAAAGTGTTTTTATATTCATTTTTATTCATCTTGACAACTAACTATTATTATTATTATTATTTTCATTTTTTACGCATCTTGTCAACTAACTAACTATTGTTATTTTTATTTTCATTTTTACGTATCTTGACAACTAACTATCATTATTATTGTCAAAGAGTTACATATTTATTTTTTGCATCCGCCCGCTTTTCTCTCTCTCAAACAAAACTAATATCTCTGAAAGTTGAGACACTGTATTGTTTAAACAGACAGATATGAACCAGTAGTAATAATAATAATAAGCACAATATTATAATGCATTTCACAGTAGTAACTTGAGGGAGTGGTGCTGCTGTGTGAGTGTGTGTGTGTACTGTATACATGTGTGTGAGTGTGTGTGTGTATGCGAGTGTTTATTCTGTATGCATGTGTGTGTGTGTGTGTTTATACGGTATGCATGTGTGTGTGTATGCGAGTGTTTATTCTGTATGCATGTGTGTGTGTGTGTGTTTATACTGTATGTATGTGTGTGCAGGCGAGAGTTAACTTATGCATGTGTGTATGTATATACTGTATACATGTATGTATGTGTGTACAGATGAATGAGTGAGTGAGTGAGTGAGTGTGTACATATATATATAACTAACCAACACACCCTCACTACACTTCCATCTTGGCTCGCACTTTGGCGTGTATCTTCTGAAATTCACACGCAGAGTTCCCGTTTTCAGTCTCCTTATTCTCCGTTTTCTCCATCTGTCGACAAGAGGAAAATTAATCACCATCACAACCACTTATAAAAAAAAAAAACAGAATCAACCGCTATTTTAAAAACCAGAATCATAACTACTATATAAATTATCATCATTACAACCACTATCTAAATTATCACCATTACAATCACTCTGTAAAAAATATCAGAATCACAACCATTATATAATTTCGTGTGCCCCCCCCCCTTTTTTTTATTTACCTGTTCAATTTTGTGTGCCCCCCTCCCTTTTTTTTTTTACCTGTTCAATTTTGTGTGCCCCCCTCCCTTTTTTTTTTTACCTGTTCAATTTTGTGTGTCCCCCCTTTTATTTATTTACCGTGTCAAGTTCCCGAACCCCTTTTTTTATTATTTACCTGTTCAATCTTGTGTGCCCGTTCGTCGAGTGCTTTTTGGAATGGTGTTTTTGAGGCGGTCTTTTCCATCTCTTGTTCCTTCATTACCTTCTTGTCTTTGTGTTTCTCCATCGCCTTTTGTAACTCAGTCTTTTGGTTCAGTACGTTCATGCCCCTGGAGGAAAAAATATATAATAATAACAACAACAATAAATAATACAATAATAATAATAAGGTGTATGGAAGTGAAGTTGTGGGACCTGGTGTGAGAGGCAGACCAGAACAGAGTGGGAGAGTATGTAAATCAGAGTAATGTGAGGGACAGAGTAGGGAGTAAGGAGGGAGTGTTGGAACAGAGTGGAAGAGTATGTAAAGGAGAGTAACATGAGGGTATCATGTGGTATGAGTGAGAAGGCAATTGGTATTGAGTGTGGAGTGGTTCAGAGAGTGAAGCGTAATACATTGAGATGGTTTGGACATGTAGAGAGAATGCAAGGTGAGGAGTTTGTAAAGAAGGTGTATGGAAGTGAAGTTGTGGGACCTGGTGTGAGAGGCAGACCTCCGGTTAGATAGCAGAACAGAGTGGAAGAGTATGTAAGTGAGAGAAACGTGAGGGGCAGAGGAGGGATGGACCAAGTAAGGAAGTAGTGTTGGAACAGGGAGAACTGGAGGCACTTCTGCCGTGGCCACCCCCTTGGGAGGAGTTCCCGGAGGGCATGAGGCGTCGGAGCTATAGATAGATAGTAACATGAGGGACAGAGTAGCGAGTAAGAGGGAGTGTTGGAACAGAGTGGAAGAGTATGTAAAGGAGAGTAACATGAGGGACAGAGTAGGGCTTGACCAAGTAAGGAGAGAGTGTTGGGACAGACACACTTCTCCCGTGGCCACCCCCTTGGAGGGAGTTCCCGGAGATAGCATGGCATCAGAGCTATAGATAGAGAGAGAGAGATACACTGAGTTAGGCAATACAACATGACTTTTGCCTCTGACTGTACCTTTTCTGATTGAAGAGGAGTTCGCGGTGGAGGTTTTTCTTGTCTGATGATTCGAGACATGGGTTGACTAGTTTCTTGGGCACAATGAGTCCATTCTGATCCGTCTTAACTCCACCATCAAGACTGGACTTATCATCATCCTTGTTGTTGCTTTCCTCGGTCCTGGAAGTAAAGGTACACCTCAATTAAAATTATAGTCACTTTATTTTGCTTTTTTTTTGTCTTGCAAATAAATGTACACGTCAATTAATAATATAGTAACTTTTTGTTGTTTTTATTGTTTTTCTCTGTCTTGCAAATAAAGGTACACGTCAATTAATAATATAGTCAATTTATTTTGTTCTTGTATTTCTTTTTTTTTTCTCTCCGTTCTGGAAGTAAATGTAAAGGTAAATAATACAATTATTTTGGTGTTAGATGGCAGAACAGAGTGAGAGAGAGAGAGAGAGAGAGAGAGAGAGAGAGAGAGAGAGAGAGAGAGAGAGAGAGAGAGAGGATGGAGCAAGTAAGGAGGGAGTGTTGGAACAGGAAAAAACAAAGCCAACATACGTATTATTGTTATTCACAGAAGTAAATATAATACAGCATTTTTTTTTTTAGTTTATTTTTTGTTTGTAAACATTGCCCCGTAAAAAAACAAAAAACAACAACACACAAACAGCAACATACGTATTATTTTTATTGATCAACGTAGAAGTAAATATAATGCAGCATTTTTTTTATTCATTTTTTTTATATATATAAACATTGCCCCGTTAAAAAAAAACAGCACCATACGTATTATTTGTATTGATCAAAGTAGAAGTAATCCATCATTTTTTTTTTTTTTTTTTTTTATAAACATTGCCCCGTAAAAAAAAAAAAAAAAAAAAAAAAAAAACAGCAACATACGTATTATTTTTGTTGTTCCTTGCGACGAGAGCAGCAACCATTGGCTGCTTGACTGTTGTTGTTGTTGTTGTTGTCTCATCATCACTATAGTCAGGTTCAGGAATCATGGCGCCGTATACAACTTCTGAAAAAACATAAACATACACACACATTATTTCTCCAAACTTATGGAAAAAAAAAAAAACATATATACATACACATATACAACTTCTGAAAAAACAAACATACACACATTATTCCTCCAAACTTATGAAAAAAAACCAAAACATATATACATACACATATTCAACTTATGAAAAAACAAACACACACACACATTATTTCTCCAAACTTATGAAAAAAAAACAAAAAAAAACATATATACATACACATATTCAACTTATGAAAAAACAAACATACACACACATTATTTCTCCAAACTTATGAAAAAAAAACAAAAAAACATATATACATACACATATACAACTTATGAAAAAACATACATACACACACATTATTCCTCCAAACTTATGAAAAAGAAAAAAAAACATATACATACACATATTCAACTTATGAAAAAACATACATACACACACATTATTCCTTCAAACTTATGAAAAAAAAAACATATATACATACACATATACAACTTCTGAAAAAACAAACATACATTATTTCTCCAAACTTATGAAAAAAAAAAAAAAAACATATATACATACACATATTCAACTTATGAAAAAACAAACATACACACACATTATTTCTCCAAACTTATGAAAAAAATATATATTACATACACACATATTCCTACAAATTTATGAAAAAAAAAACGAAACATATATACACACACATTATTCCTACAAACTATGTCACGAAATGCTACAAATGTGTTTTTTTTTTTTTTTTTTTGGGTATTAGTACAGAAGTGGACCTGAATTCAGCAGTGTTGCCAGATCCGGCTGGGTCCTACTATTTTACCCCTGTCATTTATTGTACTTTATCACGATTATTTCCCGGTAGTTTGCCCAGGTTAGGTCCCGGTAGTCTGATGCGGTCTAGGTCAGGTTAGGTCAGGTCAGGTAAGGTCAGGCTAATTTCAAAATATGTCCTATCTTGGAAACGGGGCATTTGAGGAAGAAAAACCATAGAAGAAAAGTGTCTTAGAATGGTCCGAAATAGTGGGTAATGACAGTAAAATATCTATTATACAGTAATCTCCACTTCTGTACCTTTACCTATTTTTGTGTTTTTATATGTATCTTTGTATGTGTGTGTGTGTGTGTGTATCTTTGTATGTGTGTGTGTGTGTGTATCTTTGTATGTGTGTGTGTGTGTGTGTGTATCTTTGTATGTGTGTGTGTGTGTGTATCTTTGTATGTGTGTGTGTATGTATCTTTGTGTGAGTGTGTGTGTGTATCTTTGTGTGAGTGTGTGTGTGTGTATCTTTGTGTGAGTGTGTGTGTATCTTTGTGTGTGTGTGTGTGTGTGTGTATCTTTGTGTGAGTGTGTGTGTATCTTTGTGTGTGTGTGTGTGTGTGTGTGTGTGTATCTTTGTGTGTGTGTGTGTGTGTGTATCTTTGTGTGTGTGTGTGTGTGTGTGTGTATCTTTGTGTGTGTGTGTGTGTATCTTCGTATGTGAGTGTGTGTGTGTATCTTCGTATGTGAGTGTGTGTGTGTATCTTTGTGTGAGTGTGTGTGTGTATCTTTGTGTGATTGTGAGTGTGTATCTTTGTGTGAGTGTGTATCTTTGTGTGTGTGTGTATCTTTGTGTGTGTGTGTATCTTTGTGTGTGTGTGTGTCTTTGTGTGATTGTGGGTGCGTATCTGTGTGTGTGATTGTGGGTGCGTATCTGTGTGTGTGTGTGTGTATCTTTGTGTGAGTGTGTGTGTGTATCTTTGTATCTGTGTGTGTGTGTGTATCTTTGTATGTGTGTGTGTGTTCAATTCACAAAGAAGATAATTTCTCCATAATAAAAATAATACAATAAACATATTTCATACACCTACACAAAATACAGATATACTATAATAAACTAATTCATACGATTCAATAAATACAGAAAAATACAAACAAATACAGCCCATACTTAAAAAAAAGGAAAGGAAATAGTAAAAAAAAAAAAAAAAAAAAAAAAAAAAATCGATAAAAAAGAAAGGATATAAACAAGCCCTTTAATTAAATATTGCCACGAAACACACACACACACACATCTATAATTACTGAAGGACTTAGCATAAATTTATATGGATGTTTGGTAAAGCCGTTTTGATACCATTTGTCTAAGATGCTAATAAATATCGCCAATGTTATATAATTTAATTTATTTTATCTATTTTTAATATTTTTATCTTTTTTTTTATTTTATATATTTTTTTCTTCTATATTCCATGTTTAATTTTTCGAAGCGTTTTGGAAAAGGGTGTGAGTATTTTGGGAATCACACCAACCATCACTAACCAATTCCAATTTTCATAAAAAAAAAAAAAAAATTGCTTAAAAAAATAAATAACAAGGGAATTTTTAGCAACATGAGCGCACAGAAATAAACAGCTAAACTGGCAACACTGCACATACAGAACCAAGCCGCTAAACAGGCAACACTGGGCGCACTAAACAAGCCGCTAAACTGGCAACACTGAGCTCACATAAACAAACATCTAAACTGGCAACACTGCACATAAACATAAGCTAACCTGGCAATACTGAACATATATAAACAAACGGGAAGGGGAGGGGAGGGAAGGGATGGAGGACGAGGTAAACATTTTGGAGGACGAGGTAAACATTTTGGAGGACGAGGTAAACATTTTTGGAGTATTACCTCGTCCTTGTTGTTCAAAGAAGGCGAGTTTACCCTTAATACTTGGCACTTCCTCAACGGGGGCACGGATATATTTCTTTAAAGGCATTGTTATAGTTTTGATTTGGTTTGTTGGTTTGCTTGGTTATAGTATTTCTTTCCTTATTTACTTATCTTGTTTGTTTTTTTGTTAGTTCCTCTCACACAGTTTTTTTTTTCACTTATTCTATATTTTAGTTTAGTTTCTTTCATTAACTATTTTATATTTTAGTCTCGTTTTCCTTTCGTCTATTTTAGTTTAGTCTCGTTTTCCTTTCGTCTATTTTAGTTTAGTCTCGTTTTCCTTTCGTCTATTTTAGTTTAGTCTCGTTTTCTTTTTGTCTATTTTAGTTTAGTCTCGTTTTCCTTTCATTAATTATATCTTAGTCTCGTTTCCCTTTCAGTAATATATTTTAGTCTCGTTTTCCTTTCACCACACTTAGTTTAGGCTCGTTTCTTTCATCACAATATCGACTAAATCAACAACAGTATAATTCTTTTTCAATGTAGTAAAAATAATTAACTTTGTTTATATATTTATCTTCTCTTTTCTCTATAATAATAATAAAGTTTTTCCTCACACTAAGTAAACGGTATTTCAATTATCTTTTATTTTCTATTATTATTATATTATCTATGTTGAAGGAGTGGCTGAGGGGAATATAATTATATTATATGTGTGTGTATAGTCTTACTCTAATGTTCTGTTTATTATATATACATAAATATATAGCCTACACACACACACACACGCACTCAACATGCAAACGAACACACACACTTAAAACAGTACTAACACACACCTTTCATTTTGTGTGTGTGTGTCAGGCTGGGTATTGTGTGTTTTCTAGGTGTGCGTGTGTGTGTGTGTATTTCAGGCTGGTTATTGCGTGTTTTCTAGGTGTGTGTGTGTGTGTGTGTGTGTTTAGCAGCGGTCAGCACATTCCCACCTTCCTTTCTTCCTTGGGGTGTAAATATTAGTTGCTGACTGTACACTTTAGGCATCAAGGCCATACCTACCACAAGTGTTTCAAATACCAATGACACACACACACACACACAAGAAAACACAGGCTGCATAATAATCGCGCACGCACACACACACACACTCAAAAATAATCACACATACAACACACGTAAATCAATCTTATATACACACCCACACATGCATCAAATAATCTTACACACACACACACACACACACACACACACACACACAGGTAAAATATCCTGTACACACAAAGAAAATATGCATCAACTAATTACACACACATGCATAAAACAATCCTTTACACACACACACACAAAGAAAACACATGCATCAAATAATCTTGTACACACACAGGTAAATTATCCTGTACACACACACACACACACACACACACAGAAAATAAATGCGTCAAATATTCGTGTAGATATAATATTTTGCGTCTTAACTTTTCGGGAAATACGTCACATTTACTAAAAATCTTAAAATGCGATAATTACTAGCACGATAACTCACTTTTTTTTGTTTTGTGTTTGTGTGGTAAACTTAGGTTAATAATAATAATAATAATAATAATAATAATAATAATAATAATAATAACAATAATAATAACAATAATAATAATAAAAATAATAATAATGATAATAATAACAACAATAATAATAATAATGATGATAATGATAATAATAATAATAATAATAATAACTGTTCAATATGACAGTCTGTAACACACACACACACACACACACACACACACACACACACACACACACCTTCCCTCCACCACTGTCTCTCACAAACTGACTGCACTCAACTGGTCTCTCTCTCTCTCTCTCTCTCTCTCTCTCTCTCTCTCTCTCTCTCTCTCTGACCCATCCTGGCCTAGCGTGCCCCCCCCCCCCTCTCACTCTCTCTTTCTCTCTCTCTCAGCCATGCCACGCCACACACACTCTCCTTTTGCTCTCTTTCTCTCCTACCTCTTTGTCACGCTGTTTCTCTCTCTCTCTCTCTCTTACTCACAGACTCGCATTCTCTCTCTCTCTCTCTCTCTCTCTCTCTCTCTCTCTCTCTCTCTCTCTCTCGTTTCATTACACTCATTTCCCCAGCCCATCCCACGGTCATTTCCCAAACCACTACTTTTACCATCTTCAGCTTCCCTTTCCTTTCTTCCTTCCTTTTTAATCTCTTTCCTTCCTTTTTTTCTATCTCATTCCTTCCTTCCACTACTACTACCACTATTACTACTACTACTACCCTCTTAATCACTACTACTACCCTCTTAATCACTACTACTACTACTCTCTTAATCACTATTACTACTACTCTCTTAATCACTACTACTACTACTACTACTACTCTCTTAATCACTACTACTACTACTACTACCCTCTTAATCACTACTACTACTACTACTACCCTCTTAATCACTACTACTAATACTACTACTACTACCCTCTTAATCACTACTACTACTACCCTCTTAATCACTACTACTACTACTCTCTTAATTACTACTACTACTACTACCCTCTTAATCACTACTACTACTACTACCCTCTTAATCACTACTACTACTACCACCCTCTTAATCACTACTACTACTACTACTACTACCCTCTTAATCACTACTACTACTACTACCCTCTTAATCACTACTACTACCCTCTTAACCACTACAACTATTACTACTACTACCACTACCCTCTTAACCACTAGAACTATTACTACTACCCTCTTTACTACTACTACCCTCTTAACCACTAGAACTATTACCACTACCCTCTTTACTACTACTACCCTCTTAACCACTAC
>JAWQEG010002635.1:0-71925 GCA_033782935.1 Petrolisthes cinctipes | reverse complement strand
CTTGTATGTATAACCTATGTATTTCTATGTATGTATGTATGTATAACCTCTCTGTCTATCTATATATATATATATGTATGTATGTATATCTATGTATATATGTATGTATATATGTATAATATCTATTTCTATGTATGTATATATGTTTGTATGTATGTATAACCTGTCTATCTATGTATATATATGTATGTATATATGTATAACCTCTGTATATATGTATTTTCCAGGTCAAAGGTTACCACTACCACTCTGTATATCTATGTATGTACTGTATGTATGTATAACCTCCTTCTCTATCTATCGATCTATCTATCTATGTATGTATATATAATGTATGTATAACCTATGTATATATGTATAATCTGTATATATTTTGCAGGTAAAGGTCAAAGGTTACCACTACCACTCTGTATATCAGGTCAACACAAGTCAGTCTTCCATGACCTGTTCTGCAGTATTGCCAACTCACCCCTGCAGAGTCTGACCTTCCTTTACCCGTCGCTCTACCTGTCCGTCGGTGACCTTGTTTGCCTCGGCGACTGTGTCAGGAGGTCGAAGCATTTGGCCCGACTCAAACTTCCGAATCTCAAAAGCGTGAGTGAATTTTGTGGATTTTAGAGATAAGTAGAGATAGTTAAAGAAAATTCGAGATAACCAAAATTTCCGCCATAAAATTCTGTACATTGTCCTAAAATTTGAGTGAGATAGCTTTAAAATTGAATGAGATAGAGAGAGTTAAAGTCAGGAGGTCGAAGCATTTGACCCGACTCAAGCTTCCGAATCTCAAAAGCGTGAGTAAATTTGGGTGTTTTTTGGGTATTTTTAGGCATCTTAGGGAAAATTCGAGATAGCCAAAATTTTCGCCATAAAATTCTGTGTATTGTGCTAAAATTTGAGTGAGATAGCTTTAAAATTAAGTGAGATAGAGAGAGTTAAAGTGATAGATTCAACCTTTTCAATCTAAAAAATGTGTGTTATTTTGGGCATTTTAGAGATAATTAGAGATAGTTAGAGACAATTCGAGATAGCGAAAAAAATTTCTATAAAATTCTGTATATTGTCCTAAAATTAAGAGAGATAGCTTAAAAATTGAGTGAGATAAAGAGAGTTAAAGTGATATAGAGATATTATTATTATTATTATTATTATTATTTCTCTCTCTCTCTCTCTCTCACTAATTAAAAAAAAAAACATTCTCTCTCTCTCTCTCTCTCTCTCTCTCTCTCTCTCTCTCTCTCTCTCTCTCTCTCTCTCACAAATTAAAAAAAAAAATTCTCTCTCTCTCTCTCTCTCTCTCTCTCTCTCTCTCTCTCTCTAAATAAGAACACTAATTCTCTCACACTTTTCTCACTCCACTCTCACTATTTGAAGACTCTCTCACACACTCTCACTCACTCTCACATGCCTCTCACTCACTCACTCTCACTCACACTCACTCTCAAATGCCTCTCACTCACTCTCTCACTCTCACACCTCTCACACACACTATCTATGTATCCAAAAAAAACATATATTCTCTCACTCCACTCTCACTATTTGAAGACTCTCTCACACACTCTCACTCTCACTCACTCACTCACTCACTCTCACACTTACTCTCACACCTCTCACACACTAAATAAACCCTATATTCTCTCTCTCTCTCTCTCTCTCTCTCTCTCTCTCTCTCTCTCTCTCTCTCTCTCTCTCTCTCTCTCTCTCTCTCTCTTACATTAACTCTCTTTAAAGCTCTCTCACACCTCTCTCACACCACTCTCACACCACTCTCACTACAGATAGAGTCCCACATGACCATTCTCACTCACTCTCATACACTCTCACACTATCTATCTATCCAAAAAAAACATTTATTCTCCTCTCTCTTACATTAACTCTCTTTAAAGCTCTCTCACACCTCTCTCACACCACTCTCACACCACTCTCACTACAGATAGAGTCCCACATGACCATTCTCACTCACTCTCATACACTCTCACACTATCTATCTATCCAAAAAAAACATTTATTCTCTCTCTTACATTAACTCTCTTTAAAGCTCTCTCACACCTCTCTCACACCACTCTCACACCACTCTCACTACAGATAGAGTCCCACATGACCATTCTCACTCACTCTCATACACTCTCACACTATCTATCTATCCAAAAAAAACATTTATTCTCCTCTCTCTTACATTAACTCTCTTTAAAGCTCTCTCACACCTCTCTCACACCACTCTCACACCACTCTCACTACAGATAGAGTCCCACATGACCATTCTCACTCACTCTCATACACTCTCACACTATCTATCTATCCAAAAAAAACATTTATTCTCCTCTCTCTTACATTAACTCTCTTAAAAGCTCTCTCACACCTCTCTCACACCACTCTCACACCACTCTCACTACAGATAGAGTCCCACATGACCATTCTCACTCACTCTCATACACTCTCACACTATCTATCTATCCAAAAAAAAACATTTATTCTCCTCTCTCTTACATTAACTCTCTCACACCACTCTCACTCACTCTCATACACTCTCACACTATCACTCTCTCTCACACCTCTCTCACTCCACTCTTACTATTGGAAGACTCTCTCACACACTCTTACTCACTCTCCCAGGCCTCTCACACACTCTCACTCACTTTCACATTAATTATCTATCCAAAAAACCCAAATTCTCTCTCTCACTCAAACTAAATTTCCGAAAAACCACTATATTCTCTCTCTCACACCTCTCCCACGCCTCTCACACCTCTCACACACCACTCCCACTCACTCTCACACCCTCTCTCTACAGATAGAGTCCTACATGCCCATTCTTATACACTCTCACACCTCTCACTCACTCACACACTATCCATCTATCAAAAAACCCCATATATTCTCTCTCACACCTCTCTCACTCCACTCTCACTATTTGAAGACTCTCTCACACATTCTCATACACTATTACAGGCCTCTCACACTCTCACTCCCTCTCACACCTCTCACACACTAAATAAACCCTAAATTCTCTCTCTTACTCTAACTAAATTTCCAAAAAACCACCAATTCTCTCTCTCTTTCCTCTCACACTTCTCCCACGCCTCTCACACCTCTCCCAGCCCACTCTCACATACTCTCACACCCTCTCACTACAGATAGAGTCCTACATGCCCATCCTGCTGGCCGTGGGAGGCTCCAACGCGATTCAAACGCTTCGAATCGACTCCAACACTGTCTCGGTGTGGGATAAGGCGTTCCAGTTGGCTGTCACCTCCCTCAGACACAACTCCACCCTTCGCACACTCTCACTCGCACACTGGACCTTCGACTTGCAGGTAGGGGTGCGAAATAGTGTGTGAAAGTGTGCGATAAAATGTAAAATTGTGTGAAAAAGTGTGAAATTGTGTGAAAAAAGTGCGAAAGTGTGTGAAAAAAGTGCGAAAGTGTGTGAAAAAAGTGCGAAAGTGTGTGAAAAAAGTGTAAAAATGTGCGAAAAAATGTAAGAAAACGTGTATAAATGTGCGAAAAAACGTATAAATAAGTAAAACAGGTGTGAAAGAGTGTGTGAAAGTGTGTAAAAAGGGTAAAATTGTGCGAGAGAGCGAAAGAGTGTGTCAAAAAGTAAAAAGTGTGTGATAAAGTGTGCGATAAAGTGTTAAAAAAAGTGTGTGAAAATTGTAAAAATATTTGTGAACAAGTTTTTAAAAAGTGAGAGACAGAGAGACTATGTGAGTGAAAAAGAGTGTGTGAGAGAGAGAGAGAGAGAGAGAGAGAGAGAGAGAGAGAGAGAGAGAGAGAGAGTGTATGTGTGTGTGTGAAAGAGTGTGAGATATTTATTTATATATTATTATTATTATTATTATTTACTTGGCAACACTTATTATTATTATTATTATTATGATTATTATTACTATTATATTTACTTGACAACACTGTATTATTATTATATATATACTTGCCAACACTGTATTATTATTATTATTATTTACTTGGCAACACTGTATTATTCTCATTTCAGGACAAGCATCTGGCAACACTGTATTTACAAGACCTCCTCACCCACTCCAAACTGACCGACCTCAACTTGACCCAGTGTACTTTTGACCTCTCTAACGGGGTCACCATGGCCCCCACCTTGCTCCTGCCCCCACTACTGGCACCCCCCCAACCCCAGGCATCCCCCCAGCACCACGGGACTCACTGGGGGGCGGCGGGGGGGGGGGGGCGGGGGGGGCCAAAATGTACACGGGTGTCAAAATTTTCAAGTTGTCAGATCTGCGCTTCAAGGAATTTCCGGGGTTTTTGAGGAAGGGGTATTTGCTGATGCCTTACCTCAGGAATTTCCCCAAGTGAGTTTTTTTTTTTTTTTTTTAGGTGTTTTGGGGTATTTTTAGGTGTATATTTGTTCTTTTGGGGGATTTTTAGTGATTTTCTGTTTTTTGGGGTATTTTTAGGTGTGTATTTGCAGGTTTTAGGTTTTTTTTTATTAAGGAATTTCTGGGGGTTTTGAGGAAGGGATATTTACTGATACCCTAGCTGAGGAATTTCCCCAAGTGAGTTTTGGGGTATTTTTAGGGATATTGGGGGTTTTTTAGGTGTATATTTGGGTTTTCTAGGGTAATTTTAGTTATTTTGGGGGATATTTAGGGATTTTTTGTGGTATTTTTTAGGTGTGTATTTGGAGGTTTTTAGGGATTTTTGGGTGTTTTTGAGGAAGGGGTATTTACTCATGCCCTATTTGAGGAATTTCCCAAAGTGAGTTTTTTGGGGTATTTTTAGGTGTTTTGGGGTATTTTTTGGTGTACATATATATATTTTTTTAGGGTATTTTGGGGTATTTTTAGATATGTATTTGGGGGTTTTATTAAGGAATTTCTGGGGGTTATTGAGGAAGGGGTATTTACTCAGGAATTTCCCCAAGTGAGTTTTTTCTAGTTTTTTTTTGGGGGGGTAATTTTGAGTATGCTTTTCAATTATTATTATTATTTTTTAATTATTATTATTATTATTATTATTATTATTATTATTACTATTATTATTATTACTATTATTATTATTATTATTACTATTGTTATTACTATTATTATTATTACTATTATTATTTATTATTATTATTATTATTATTATTATTATTATTATTATTATTATTATTATTATTATTATATTATATATTATACATACATATACACTCACCCCATCACTATATTAAAGCACTCTATACATTAACACACACTGTAACACAACATACACACACTCTAATTCAATATATTATAACACAGTGAAATTCCTTACCAACACACTCTAGCATCATTTCAGCCTGACCCAGCCGTCGTCACACACGCACCCCACCACATATAACCTAACTATCTTATACACCCCATGACTATATTAATGCACTCTATACACCACACACACACATAACATACTCTATCACATATTAACACACTCTAATACACTACAAAATACTCTTATATATTCTAACGCACTCTACCATCATTGCAGCTTAACCCAGCTGGACCTGTCGTCGTCACACACGCACCCTACCACACTCGACGACTCCTCTGCCATCACCTTCTTCATTCTGCTCTCAACGCACCTCAAGAGAGTGCGTGAACTCTCTCTGGCCAACTGGGAGTTCAGTTTTGCACATTATGTGGATACGTGTGTGCGAATTGGAGTGCGTGTGAGAGGGTGTGTTGAGCTGAGGGTCCTGTGCCTGGATAAAATGCGTGAGGTGCGTTTGCTGGAAGGTTTGGGTGTGTGTGTAGGTGGAGACGAACACACTCTGTCCCAACAACAGGCTCTAGGGTGCGTTGGTGGGATGGACGCACTCTCTCTAACACACCCTGGTGGTAGTAGTAGTAGTAACGCACTCAGTAGTAGTAGCGGTGGTGGAAATAAAGGTGCGTTCTTGGGGGGAGGGGTGGTGGGTGCGTTGGGGGGCGGTATGGAGGAAAGGCACTCACACTCACTCCTTCCCTGCCACAACACACTCTTACACCAATTCGTCCACCACATCCCCAAACTTAACGAACTCAGCGTCTGCTACTACCAACAACGCACTCAGCACACTCAGAACGCACTCACAAACCGGATGCCGCTGACCGAAGAGTGCGTTGGGAGGCTGGGTGCGTGCTTCCTGGCCCACTGGAACACCAACACACTCCGCTTCAAGCTCAAGTTCTTCGGCCTCTCGCCCCGGGTGGAGAATGCACTCACCCACGCACTCAGGAAGGACGGAGTGAGTGTGTGTGTGAGTCAGGGATATCCACTCGTGATTACGGTTAAAAGGGGATATTTTATGAGGAGGTGATGACGCACTCTGATAACACACTCTCATATAACACACTCTAATTTAATAATGCACTCTAATTAGGTAACACACTCTAATATTAATCTCACTCTGATTATGTAAAGAGGAGATATTTTATGAGGTGACTACGCACTCTGATAACGCACTCGTATAACACTCTAATTAGGTAACACACTCTAAAATTAATCACACTCTGATATGTAAAGAGGGGATATTTTATGAGGAGGTGATGACGCACTCTGATGTGATGATAACACACTCTAATATTAAACACACTCTGATTAGATTAAGATGAGATGAGAAGGTCTAATATAAAAGCACACTCTTATATCGAACTCTGAAATAATAACACACTCTAATGTAAAAAGCACTCTAATAACACTTAAATAATAACTAATCAAATAATGCACTCTAATATTAAAAAGACTGATTATTTAAAGAGGGGAGACTTTATAAGGTTATAACGCACTCTGATGTAATAACACACTCTAATGATGCATACTATATGAAAAAATGATAACACACTCTAATTTGGTTAAGGGAGATATTTTATGAGATGATGATAGCACACTCTAATTAGGTAACACACTCTGATATTAATCTCTCTCTGATTATGTAAAGCAGGGATAATTTTATAATAACACACTCTAATAGTTAGGTTAAGGGGGAATATTTTATGAGGTGGTGATGACGCACTCTAATATAATAACACACTGATTATGTGAATAGGGGATAATTTTATAACACACTCTAATCCTAATGATGACGCACTCTAATATAATAACACACTCTGATTATGTGAATAGGGGATAATTTTATAACACACTCTAATCCTAATGATGATGCACTCTAACTCACTCTAATAAGGATTCAATTTAACACACTCTAATGTTTGGGTAACACTTTAATAACGCACTCTGGTTTGGTAAAGAGGGTATATATATTTTATAGGACTATAATAACGCACTCACCCACACACTCAATGACGCACTCAATTAAAAAGACATTCACTCAGCGCACTCAAATGAGGCAGATGGTGACGCACTCTAAACACACCCACTTACTTTAGATAGAGATTGAGTGCATTTATAGAGTAGCGAGAGAAACGCACTCAAATTGGAACGTACTCTAAAATGCACTCAAATTGAAGGTAAAGTGAGTGTGTGTGCGTGAGAGAATTTTTTTAAAGACTAATAATAATAATAATAAAAATAATTAAATAAAAAATAATAATAATAATACAGTGTTGCCAGATGCTTGTCTCCTGGAAATAAAATGAAATGCAGTGTTACCAAGTAAATAATAATAATAATAATAAAGCATTCCAGAAATTTATACATATATATTTATAAGTAATTTACATATTAATATTTACAATTTATATTTACATGATTATTTTTTTAAGAAAATTTACATATTAAATATTTACAATTTATATATATATATATTTACATTGAGAATTTACATAGAATTTACATAGGTATAATTTACATATTATTTACAAGAATTTACATTCAGAATTTACATAGAAATTACATATTAATTACAAGAATATACATATTAATTACAAGAATTTACATATTAATTACAAGAATTTACATATTAATTACAATCTATCTATCTATCTATCTATCTATCTATAGCTCCGACGCCTCGTTCCCTCCGGGAACTCCCCCCAAGAGGGTGGCCACGGCAGAAGTGTCTCCAGTTTTCCCTGTTCCAACACTTCCTCCTTACTTGTTCAAGCCCTACTCTGCTTCTCACGTTTCTCTCCTTTACATACTCTTCCACACTGTTCCAACACTCCCTCCTTACTTGTTCAGGCCCTACTCTGCCCCTCATGTTTCTCTCCTTTACATACTCTTCCACTCTGTTCTGCCATCTAACCGGTGGTCTGCCTCTCACACCAGGTCCTACAACTTCACTTCCATACACCTTCTTTACAAATTCCTCGCCTTGCATTCTCTCCACATGTCCATACCATCTCAATGTATTACTTTTCACTCTCTCAACCACTCCACACTCAATACCAATTGCCTTCTCACTCATACCACATCTCTCATACACACTCTCATTACTTTCTCCATCCCATCTAGTAAGTCCACATGCTCCTCTCAAGTAACTCATTTCCACAGCACCTGTTCTAGACTGATGAGCCCTACTCCATGTCCATGTCTCCGACGCATATGTCAGTGTTGGCAGGATTATACTATTTCGTAGTCCCCTTTTCACTTCCATACTCACACTTCTACCCTTCATAATCCTCCCCAGTGATCCTATGACCTGTCTACCCTTCACTGCTCTCTCCCTAATTTCTCCTTCCATACTTCCATGTTTACAAATAACTGTACCCAGGTACTTAAACTCCTTCACTTCCTCCATCCTCTCACCCCTCAGAGTTATCTCACACTTCGTCCCAGTTGATACAGCCACTCTGTAAGGTGTAGCAAAGTCAATCACTTCAGTTTCTGCTCTTTCAAATACCATCACTTTACCTTTACCCACATTCTCCTTCAGTTTCCTTCGTTTACACACAGACTGAAATTCATCCACCACTCTCTGTAAATTCCTTTCATTCTCAGCCATCAGCACAGTGTCATCCGCAAACAAACTTGCCACCAGGGACCAGTTTGCTTCATTCAGCCTCAACTTCACCCCCAGACCATTCACTTTGGCTTTCACCTCTCTCATACAACCATCCATATATATATTGAACAACCATGGTGACATAACACACCCCTGTCTCAGCCCTACACTAATATTAAACTCTCACTTAGATCACCCTCTACCCATACACATGCTTTTGCATCTGCATAAAAAGCCTCAATGCCTTTCAGCAAAGGCCCCCCAACACCATAAATTCTCAACACCTCTGTCATAGCTTTCCTATCAACTCTATCGTATGCCTTCTCCAAGTCCATGAAGGCAGCATACAACTTCTTACCCTTCCCAATATACTTCTCTACTATTGATTTTAATGCAAATATTTGGTCCACACATCCTCTAATCCTTCTGAATCCCCCCTGCTCCTCACTAACTTTATTCCCTGTTACGTCAATTAGTCTTTCAGTCAGAACCTTCCCGTAAACCTTCCCCGGTACACTAAGAAGGCTTATTCCCCTATAGCTACCACACTCATCCTTACTTCCCTTCCCCTTATACAAAGGTACTATTATGGCTCTCCTCCAATCCTCTGGCACCTCTCCCTGCCTCCAGGCCAATGTGCATAAAAGCAACATCCACTCCACCACTACCTCCCCCCCACACTTTAACATTTCAGCAGTTATCCCATCCACCCCTGGTGCCTTTCCCATCTTCAACTTTCCTATTGCTTTCCTAACCTCTTCCCTTCCTAATTCTCCCTGTACATCCTGTCGTCTACCACCTGCCTCTATCCCCATGCATGTCACCACCGCCTCCCCTCCCGTCCCCCCATTCATCAACCGATCAAAATGCCTCTTCCACACTTCTTTCACTTCCTCACTTCTACTCACAGTAACTCCATCCTCTCTCTCCATTCTCACACTACCAGACTTTCCTTCTCCTCTTTCTCTTTTAACTTCCTTCCAGAATAATTTCTTGTTCTCTTTAAACTTTTCACTCAGCTTCATACCAAACTCCTCATCCACTCTCCTTTTACTCTCACTCACCATCATTTTCACTTGTCTCTTACACACATTATATTCTCTTTTCCATCTCTCTCTCACTTCTTCCGGCACATTCCTCTGTAGTGTTCTCCGATATGCCTTCCTCTTATCCTCTACAGCATCTTTCACTTCTGTCCACCAAGCACTCCCTTTCTTGCCCCTCTTCTGTGTCTTATATCCTACTACCTCTGCTGCTGTCCTCAAAACTATCATCTTAAACATTTCATACACCGCATTCACTCCCACTCCCTCCCCTATCCCCATCCTTACATCCCCCAGCACCTCACCCACCCTCCTCTTATATTCCTCCCTATACTCTTCTACATCTAATTTCCCACTAGCCACCTCCCTCTTATTCCTCACCCCTTCATCCCTCCTACTATACTCCCACTTAACCCTAACCTTCATCCTCACCAACACCGCAAAATGGTCGGAGCAATGGACCATTCCTCTCACCACTTTTGCGTCATACACATCCTTCCTCAACCTTTCACCCACTGCCACATAATCAATCAAACTCTTCTGCTCTCCTCTCTCATCCCTTCTCTTCCATGTATACCTGTGGATCATCTTGTGCTGAAAGAAGGTGTTCGCCAAGAACAACCCTCTCTCAGCACAGACATCCACTAGATACTCACAATTCTCATTTGTTCCTTCTACACCCTATTTACCCACAATATTCCCCACTTCCTCACCTCCCAGCTTTCCATTCATGTCTCCCATCATCACTACTCTCCTTCCATTATCAATTCCTCTCAGACATGCATTCAACTCTTCCCAAAACACTCTCATCTTCTCTCTCCCCGTCTTACTCTTTTCATTCACTGGTGCATAAGCATACACCCAAGCATACTTCACCAAGCCAATCTTTCCAGTCATCCATACTATTCTTGACCCATTCCACCCATGTCCATCCACTCCCTTCCACACCCACGGAGACACCAACAGCGCACACCCTTCCTTCCTTCTTCCTTTACTCTTTTCATTCATACCCGTCCATACTACTCCTCCCTCCATTCCCTCCCACAGTCCACTCTCCCTTCCTTCCTGACACTCAACCACTCCACATTCTTTCACGTGTGTCTCCGTCACTCCCATCACATCCACTCTTCCTTTCTTAAAACATTCTACAATCTCTCGCCTCTTGGTCCCATCCGTCATTCCATTCACATTCACAGCTACCACTCTCATACAATCCCTCTTCCCTACTCCCTCTACAGGGCAACCCGGAGACCCCCCCCTGCCCCCCCGCCAGTAGCCATAGCTGTCCACTCCTCCATTGGGGGGCCACTGTTGGCTTGCAAGGCCAATGCAGTGCTCATTCCCGGAGGGACACGAGCCGTCGGCATTGTCAAAAGCTAAAAAGAAGGTCATAAATTTAAAAGAAGTTATCACAAAATATAAAAACATTTAGTCATAGAAATTAAAATCTTAAAAACACTAAAAATACAATAAAAACCTTAAAACCTATATGTGGGGGAAGCTAGGTCTCACCCCCACACCGCCTTCCCCTTTGGCTCCACCTCCTGATTGGATAAAAACTAGATTTACATTAAAGATTTACATAATTATTTACACAGGCATAATTTACTTATTTACATTATTAATTTGCATAGAATTTATGTGAATTTACATGAATTTATGAGGTTGTATTTACATTAAGAATTTAAATGAATTTACAAAGAATTTACATAGGTTGTGTTATGAATATTTTACAAAGAAATTAGAAGGGATTTATATGAGTAATTTACATTAATTTATAAGTGATTTACATAGGTGTTATATACATTAATTTATAAGAAATTTACATACAATTTACATAGAATTTACATTATTATTTACAAAGAATTTACATTTATACATTCCTGAGATTTACATTAATTTACATAATATTAACATTAAGAATTTCTATGAATTTATATAAGAGGTTGTGTTTACATAAATAATAAATAATTTTAAATAATAATAATGTGTTTTATTTTTGCATATGTATGAATGTATGCATATTAATAATAAAGTTTTAAATTTTATTAATTATTTATATATTAAAAGTTTCAATTATCATAATAGAATAAAATAGTTTCCCCTAAATAAATATAATAAAATAGTCAACCTTAAAAATAATAAAAATATACACGTTTTCTGTGATGTAAAAATTACGTTTATAAATTAAAATGGTTCCCCCAATAATAATTAAAAAAATAAATTAGTTACCCTTGAAAATTATACTAATAATCTACGTTTTCTATGATATAAAATATATAAATTAAAATAGTTTCCCTAATTATGAAAAAATAAAATAGCTATCTTTAATCAATAAAAAAATAGTCAGCCTTAAAAAAATATATATATATATAAACGTTTTCTATGATACATATGTAAATTAAATTAGTTTCATTAATTATAGAAAAATGAAATAGTCATATTTAAATAATAAAATGAAATAATTTCCCATAAAAAACTAAAAAAATAGTTTCCCTTGAAAATAAAATATAATAGTTATCCCTAAAATTAATGAAACAATTAACGTTTTCTAAAATAGAAAATACCTGTATAAATTAAAATAATTACCTTTAAAAATAAAATAAAATAGACTACCTGTTAATATTTTATAATAAATACATTTTCTATAATACAATCATCAAAGAAAACCAAATAGTGTAAATAAAATCTACGGGAATTGTTGGCCAGACTTAAAAAAAAAAAAAATAGCCTTGGGGCAAATTTTTCGTCAAAATTTACCATAAAAGTCTACGGGAATTTTAATAAACTCTACGGGATTTGCACGCCACCCAAAACTGCCCCTTAACTTTTTATAATTGTTTCCCCTAAATTAGTTAAAGTTTTCTTTAATGGAACATGTTGGTTTTCTATGATGCTAAAAGATTAAGGTATACTATTATTTATTTATAATTAATTTTCCACCAAAAAATTGCCATAAAAGTCTACGGGAATTTCAATAAACTCTACGGGTTTTGCACGCCACCCAAAACAGGCCTCTAACTTTTTATAATAGTTTTCCCTTTCTGACTAACGTTTTTTTTTGGTGGTAGTAAAAATTGGTTTTCTATGGTGTTTTATGTAGAGGGTCGACTATTTTATCTTTAATATTATTTTTTAGCTTACGATTTGCTGGTAAATAAAAATTCAATTATTTTCATTATTTTATTTTAATTTCCATACATATTTTTATTTATATACATACATACATAGGGTCATAATGAAAGGATAATAATTTATATATTATTTTTATTATCATTATTATTATTGTTATTTGATATAAATCTTTAATACATATAATATTACATAAATAATAAATATTAAAAAAATTAAAATAATAATAATAATAATGAAATTACATAGAAAATAAATATATAGAAATTTTAATACAAAAAAAAATATTAATAAAAAGAATATAAATATAAATTATACAGAAAAAAATACAGAAAATTATGTATTAAATTATACATAATAAAAATAAATATACATAAATTAATATATACATAATTTTTAATACATAACTTTAATACATAATTCATAAATATACATAATACTGTATTTAATTATACATACATATATGGATATCTTTGGTATTAATATACATACATACATACATCTAAACATATACATACATACATATCTTTGGCATTAATATACATACATATTCATACATACATACATCTATACATATATACTTACATATCTTTGGCACTAATATACACATTCATACACATACATAAAAACATACATACATATCTTTGTCATTAACCCCTCCGGGCCGGGCCAAGAATGAAATTACGTGCTGTGTGTACGGGGCAAATACTTAATTTAATCCTGCCTGTCCGGGTATTTCCCGGAAAATCACTCTACTTCTCTTACTCCCTACGTCTAAACTACAATACTGAACAACTTAAATTTGATTGTGTACTCACCATCAACTCCTCCTCTTTCCATTAAAACCAACCCTAGCTCTCTAGGACACTCCATTACCGAGAAATCAAGTGAGGAATGGAGGTCACTTTTCCCGTGAGAGCGAGGCTGCGTTCGCTTTGTGAGCGTGGCTGTGACAAGGACTGGCGTGGGTGGAGAAAAGATGGCCGCCGGCAGAATGACGCAACACTTGCCTCCCCCAGGCGACACGTCGTACGGTTCGTGTGCATCCTACCATTACAGCCCCTGTATTATTTGTGTGGTTAGCTGACCATTCCAGAGTGGTTTTATGCCCTGGAGAGAAGCGTGGGAGTTATGTACAGTATTTACGCGAAACATTTTCAGTGTCATTCGCACCATTTGTTCATGTTCAACGTAAATATAAATGTGTCACTATCACTGTTATCCTTATTTTCTATATATTTTTGTATTTTGTTGTTTTAAATTTTTTATTATAATTTTTTCTATGCGTAAATGTGTCACTATCACTTTTCTTATAGCCTAATATGTACAAATGTGTCACTATCACGTCACTACAGCCTAAAATATATGTACAAATGTGTCACTATCACGTCACTACAGCCTAAAATATATGTACAAATGTGTCACTCTCACTTTTCTTATAGCCTAATAAGTACAAATGTGTCACTATCACGTCACTACAGCCTAAAATATATGTACAAATGTGTCACTCTCACTTTTCTTATAGCCTAAATAGTGTCACTGTCACCAAGTGTCACTGTCACTTTATTCGCATACTCCCATCACTTCCTGCTTCTATATATATTCCAATATATGGTAGTCTGAGAAGCAGTTTCCAGGGCATAACGGCACACAACATTCCTTGCACCAGAAGCGAGTTTCCTTGGACTTCTGGGGGTGACGTGTTGTGTGCCTGCAAACATAGCAGCGACGAGAGCCTGGACGTCCTGACGGCAACGGTGGCAGATTAGTGAGGTAGTGGCGAGCCATATAGCCACTCTGCTGCAACCTGTCAGGCCGTTGTGCCGCTGCCTGTCTGCCTTGCTGTGGTTGCACAGTGCTGAACCTCTCCAGGAGCTGAGATATCAACTCTAGCTCGAATTCCCGGAGTGCCAACTTGGAGTCAGGGTGATGCTGGAGGTAGAGTATATAACAGTTCAGCACTGTGACATCAAGAAGGTGGAAGAAAGCCTTCTTGTACCACTTACAAGTTTTTCTCAGACAATCGATGGAACTCACCATCATGTCTGACTTATCAACGAGTCTCATATTGATGTTATAATCGAGCACAGCATCAGGCTTGTAGATGGTATCACCTGTGCCGCGCTCAGTCTTCCCAGAATCCTGCATCACGCCCCTGTTCACGGTGGTGAGCATATTGACGGGGCGTTTATCGTGCCATTTGATGGCCAGCATGTTCCCACATTTCTTTTTGAAGCAGTCGCCCCTCTGGGTGAGAGGGAATGCTGGCCACCCCTTCCTGTTGACACGAATAGTTCCGCAGGATCCTGTTTGGTGCTGCAGGAGAAACTGGCTAAGTGCTGGAGAGGTGTAATAGTTATCAGTGTACAGGATGTGGTTGTTGTCAAGGTAATCCCCCATGAGTGCCTTGACAACACTCCCGCTGAAGCCAAGAGGGTCGTCGGCCGGGACATCCACATCCGTACCTGAATAGAGTATAAAATCCAACACATAGCCAGTCTTACAGTCGCAGATGACATAGAATTTGATGCCAAATCTATGCCTCTTTGACGGGATGTACTGGATGAAGGACAGTCTTCCCCTGAACAGCACCAGAGACTCGTCGATAACCACTTTCTGGAATGGTCGAAAAAATGCTCGTATTTTCTCCTGGAGGATAGACATTACTGGCCTAATTTTCCACAGCCTGTCGTTCGGGTGTGGACCCATGTTGGGGGCGAAGTGCAGGTAGGACAAAATGTCCCTATACCTGTCCCTGGACATGTATTTCCCGAACGCAGGTGTGGATATCAGGGCGTGTGTGCTCCAGAAGTCCTTGAGGCGATGTTTCTTGACATGAGGCATCATCATGGTCAAAGCTAACCACACATACAACTCAGCAATATCGACGTCAGCCCATTGCAACATCTTACTATGTTCCCTGCCTGGTCTATTGCTGAGTTGCACAGAGAGTTGTTTGAAGGTGTTTATCTCCTGCATCATGTAAGTCATCAATATTATATCAAAAAAGGCAGTGAAATAATCTAATATTGATGACCTCTGACGACAGGGAAATGCGGCCTGTATACCTGAATGACTGTCGTCAAAGATAGGTATATCAGGCGCAAATTCATCGCAATCCGTCCACACATAGGGATCAGCGGGTCTATGACGAGGTGCGCCGCGTTGCTGTTGTTGTGGTGGTGGTGGTGGTGGTGGTGGTGCAGCGGTACCAGGGGCAGGCGAGAGTGAGTCGTCAGGCACGAGAGGAGAGGGAGAGTGTGGTGGTGGCGTCAGGTCACGGGGGGGCGGGCTATCAGGGTCAACTGTAGGGGAGAGATAAGCTGCCTTTGTCCTCTTCCCCCTTCCTTTACCCTTCCCTCTTACTCCTACTCTCCTCCCTCTTACCACCACTTTTTGCGACGCATCCTCGTCCGACGAGGAAGAGGAAGACGAAAAATCTAACCTCCTCCTCGGCCTCTTGCCCATGGGAGTGGAGACGTAGCGAGGTTTGGAGGTTGAAGCAGGAGTAGACCTCTTCCTGCCTCCCACGCCAGATGTTGTAGGAATGGGAGACAAGAGAGTGTCTCCCAAACTACCTCCCACCCCACTGGTGGACGGAATTGCAACAGGGGCTGTAACCTCTGACACATCATGCAAGGCTGAAGTTGAGGGAAGAGCTGTGATGGAAGTCACCGCTACACAGACATCTTCCTCAGTTGATTCGTCAGCTTGCCATTCAGTATCAGAGTAGCTGTCCAGGTCGTCACTCCCATATGAAAGGTCTGCCAGATTCTCCAATTCCCGCCCTATTGCAGAATCTGACAACCTTGCAGGTGCATGACGCAATCTAGCTGGTTGCACCCGCGGAGTGGAGGTTACAGGAGCGGGTGCGCCTGGCAGCGCGGTAGGATGCACCGAATCGAACGAGCCCGTATTTTCTTCACTACGACCAGCCATTGTCACGGTCAAGCACACACTGATTGAATGTGGGGATGAAAAGGTCTGGTGGTGAAGTATAGCCAGATCAAAAAAAATCCCGACAAATTTGGCGTTTTTCCCCATAAATTACCAAAAGCGGGATTTCCCGCTGCCCGGACTCTGTCGACAGAGCGGGATTTCCCGCTGCCCGGCCTCTGTCGACCGAGCGGGAAATCCCGCTGCCCGGACTCTGGGGGTTAATACATCTATTCATACATACACATACATATACATACATATACCACACACATACATAAACATACATATATACACACACACACATACATAAACATACATATACAAGCACACATACATAAACATACATATACAAACACACATACATAAACATACATATATACACACACACACATACATAAACATACATATACAAACACCCATACATAAACATACATATACAAACACACATACATAAACATACATACACATACACACATACTTAAACATACACACATACATATAAATACACACATAAAACATATATACAAACATACATATCCTTGGCAATAATTCATATACATACATAAATATACATATTACATAAATAATACTGTATTTATTTATACATATAAATAATATTTATAATACATAATTTATTTAATACATAAATATACATACATACATATTATCTTTTGCACTAATATACACAAACACACACATACATACATACACCAGTGTTTCCACTTTAGGGTAAAATACCCCATTTTAGGGGAATTGGACCCTTGTTAGGGTAAAACCTAGGGTAATGCTAAAAAAGGCAAAATCTAGGGGAATTGGAGAATTTTTGGGATATATTTCCTATTTTCTAGGGGATTTTGATAATTTACATAGCAGTTTCAATCTTGGTTTGAAGATGAGAGAAGTGGAATATTTGTACAAGGGAAGTAGTAGAGTTCACATTAAAATGGGGATATGTAAGAATTTTCTTTTACTATTTTATTTATTATTTATTTTTATTATTTATTTATTTCTATTATTATTATTATTATTATGATTTTGTGTGTGTGAGAGGCAAATCCAAATTGCAACAGCCTGCCGTGCCAGAGCAGCCAGAGTCAGTGAGTGCAGACGCAGTACAGTGTGTGAGGATCGGACAGCGGATGGCGGCCTGGAATATTTAGTTATTTACACGTGAATGCTACTTGTCCTCAGACGACTGAATCTGTGGGAAAGCCGATAGTGTTTGTGTCAGCTTTATTCAGGTAAATAATTATAATTAGCACTTTGTAATATATCAATAAGGTCGAAAACAAATAGTGAATTTACCACTTCCATTAAATATTTTGAAATGTTTTGATACTCAGTAATATACAGTGATAATATTCATTCACAGACAACGTCACTATCAGTTCTAAATGCTCTATAATGTGTTAAAATATATAAATTCGCCGTAGGATACCAGTACCATGATGGTGCAGGGATGAAAACCGAGACATAAGTGAATTTAAGTGCTTTGCTCCAAATTGCCAATATCTGGCCCAGTATCTAACGTTACATTATGAAGCCTTAATTCTTGATCATTGTTTTCCTATCCAAAATCTAACCAAAACATACCTATTTTTCTGTAATAACAAGCAAATCTAATTTCAGTGCAGGGTACTGCTTATAATTACACTGTACTGGTAGTTTTTTTCCCTAATCATATCAATTTTTGTACTGGTAACGTGCCTTTGATTCAGACCCTAAGACATCAGAGTCTCCCTAAGTTCTCAGGATGGTTAAAAAAATCTCCAAGATCAACATCTCTTAGGCATCTAGCATATTGCAGTATATGTAACTCAGACATTCAATGTAGTAAATCAGACATTATGAGACACGCATCCAGTCAGAGCCACAAAAATCTTTCATTGCAGCATGCAAATAATTCATCTCTCGCCAGCTTCATATTCAGTAATGATATATTAGACAAGTCTGCCAAGAAAAATGAACTGAAACTTTGTGCTTTCTTAGCGGAAAATTACCTACCTATTTCATTGTGTGAACCCTCGTTGTTGTTGTTGTTGTTGTTAATTAACAAATTTATTTCCTAATCAAAATGCCCTGAAACATGTCTGTCTGGGAAAACAAAGGGCATCAAATGTCATCCGTCAGGTCTTTGGGATACACACACACATACACACTCCGATACATATATACACACACACACACACACACACTCCGATATACACACACACACATACACACTCCGATATACACACACACACGCTGTTGTTGTTGTTGTTGTTGTTTTTGAGGGTTTACAGCATATAGGAAATGTAAGACTATGTAACTGCAATACAACATTATTATTATTATTATTATTATTATTATTAAGTTTGTTGTTTTGTAATGTAAGACTATGTAACTACAATACAACATTATTATTACGGTTATGCTTCCACAATCACCCAGTTTGCGCAGGTATGATTGATAATGTACGGAGGCCTTCAGAATGTAAATATAAAGCACTTGAAGGAGATTAAAAAAAAAAACAATTGATTATTATCCACCCACACACACACCACGTACGGTTATGCTTCCACAATCACCCAGTTGGCGCAGGTATGATTGACAGTCTATGGAGGCCTTTAGAATGTAATTATAAAGCACTGGCAGGAGATTAAAAAAAAAAAAGACAATTGATGATTATCCTGCCTGATCACACGTGCCCGGGCCTCAACAAGTGAAGTGACTGACTGACTGACCCAGTGTTGCCAGGCCTACATCCTTGACGAAATTTCCCTAACTTCACCAGGCAGCAGTAGAAGAATATCCCTTTTTTTTTTTGGCCTCAATAATTCTTTTTTCCTGTTCAGTTACTCTTGAATATCGACTGTAATTTTGGTATTTTATCGACAGGTAGAAATGTCCCTGCTTATTCTTGAACATTCTTTATATAATTTCCCTTTGTTGTGGACTTCTCTTTGTTGTGGTACAATTAAACGAGTCTTCCCCATCAGCTGTTTAGATTTCTACGTCACAGTGCATGTCTGATCATATTTTATTATTATTATTATTGTTATGTTATTATTATTATGTTATTATTATTATTATGTTATTTATTATTATGTTATTTATTATTATGTTATTTATTATTATGTTATTATTATGTTATTATTATTATGTTATTATTATGTTATTATGTTATTATTATGTTATTACCCTCCACACTCACACGTATAGAATAATTATTGACCACAAGGCTTTTACGATAATTATTACACAGTACATGAACAAATATTTAGATTCTTTATATATATATATATATATATATAAGGGGAGATTCTTTAATTTGTTGGTGATTGAATTGGAAGCTAGGTGTCCGATTCTTCCAAACTCTACCACGAAACAGATCCCCTATTGAATTAAGCCTCAAACACTATTAAAAAAAAAAAATTATGTAGATGGTGAGGTGAGTAATGCAATCCTATGAACAAGTCCAAATTTAACTCTGAGGTGAATAATTATATATACAGGGTCCACTTTTTTTTACTTTCCCTCGTCACCACCCACTACACAGTTCACCCACCTAACCACCCACCACCAACCCGTCCATCCACCTACCCACCACCACCAACCAGCCCGGCGGACTTGCCCACCCACCCAACACCAACCCCACCTACCCACCACCACCAACCAGCCCACCCACCAAACCACCCACCAACCCATCCGCCCACCCACCTAACCACCCTGATTGAGAGATATATATAACCATGTCCTGAATATAAATAACAAATAACTGATATGAGAGGGTTATTTAGTTCATCAGTATACTGTATTTTATTTTTATATTATTTATTTATTTATTTTTTTCCTCTGATATTATTTTTTTTTTATTTTTTTCCCCCGATTTTTTCTTTTATTTATTTTTTTTATATTATTTTTCCCTGATTTTAATTTATCTTATGTTTATTTTTATATATTATTTTTTGCCTAATTTTATTTTATTTATTTCCTCACTCAGCTTTGACGCAGGATTTAGAGATGAAGGAAATTTTGGATTATGAGAGGATATATTATATGTCTATATATATATATTTTTTTTTTTTTACATTTATTTTATACGATAAGATATGATTCAGATAATTATTTCTCTCTCCCCCTCAACTTTGACGCAAGATTGAGTAATAAAGGATATATTATATACATATTTTTTACATATATTCTATTCCACGATGTGTGATTGATTAATTTAAGGATGAAAAAGACCGGCCTAGGCCTGAAAGACTTTGTAACACGAAGGAGAAGGTGATAGATAGAGAGATGGGACAGTAAACACCAAGGAAATAGAAGGAAAGGAGGGACAGTAAACACCAAGGAAATAGAAGAAAAGGAGGGAGAGTAAACACCAAGGAAATAGAAGGAAAGGAGGCACAGTAAACACCAAGGAAATAGAAGGAAAGGAGGGACAGTAAACACCAAGGAAATAGAAGGAAAGGAGGGACAGTAAACACCAAGGAAATAGAAGGAAAGGAGGGACAGTAAACACCAAGGAAATAGAAGAAAAGGAGGGACAGTAAACACCAAGGAAATAGAAGGAAAGGAGGGACAGTAAACACCAGGGAAATAGAAGGGAAGGAGGGACAGTAAACACCAAGAAAATAGAAGGAAAGGAGGGAAAATAAAAACCAAGGAAATAGAAGGAAAGGAGGGACAGTAAACACCAAGGAAATAGAAGAAAAGGAGGGACAGTAAACACCAAGGAAATAGAAGGAAAGGAGTGACAGTAAACACCAAGGAAATAGAAGGAAAGGAGGGACAGTAAACACCAAGGAAATAGAAGGAAAGGAGGGACAGTAAACACCAAGGAAATAGAAGGAAAGGAGGGACAGTAAACACCAAGGAAATAGAAGGAAAGGAGGGACATTAAACACCAAGGAAATAGAAGGAAAGGAGGGACAGTAAACACCAAGGAAATAGAAGGAAAGGAGGGACAGTAAACACCAAGGAAATAGAAGGAAAAGAGGGACAGTAAACACCAAGGAAATAGAAGGAAAGGAGGGACAGTAAACACCAAGGAAATAGAAGGAAAGGAGGGACAGTAAACACCAAGGAAATAGAAGGAAAGGAGGGACAGTAAACACCAAGGAAATAGAAGGAAAGGAGGGACAGTAAACACCAAGGAAATAGAAGGAAAGGAGGCACAGTAAACACCAAGGAAATAGAAGGAAAGGAGGGACAGTAAACACCAAGGAAATAGAAGGAAAGAAGGCACAGTAAACACCAAGGAAATAGAAGGAAAGGAGGGACAGTAAACACCAAGGAAATAGAAGGAAAGGAGGGACAGTAAACACCAAGGAAATAGAAGGAAAGGAGGCACAGTAAACACCAAGGAAATAGAAGGAAAGGAGGGACAGTAAACACCAAGGAAATAGAAGGAAAGGAGGCACAGTAAACACCAAGGAAATAGAAGGAAAAGAGGCACAGTAAACACCAAGGAAATAGAAGGAAAGGAGGCACAGTAAACACCAAGGAAATAGAAGGAAAGGAGGCACAGTAAACACCAAGGAAATAGAAGGAAAGGAGGCACAGTAAACACCAAGGAAATAGAAGGAAAGGAGGGACAGTAAACACCAAGGAAATAGAAGGAAAGGAGGGACAGTAAACACCAAGGAAATAGAAGGAAAGGAGGCACAGTAAACACCAAGGAAATAGAAGGAAAGGAGGGACAGTAAACACCAAGGAAATAGAAGGAAAGGAGGCACAGTAAACACCAAGGAAATAGAAGAAAAGGAGGGACAGTAAACACCAAGGAAATAGAAGGAAAGGAGGGACAGTAAACCACAAGGAAATAGAAGGAAAGGAGGGACAGTAAACACCAAGGAAATAGAAAGAAAGGAGGGACAGTAAACACCAGGGAAATAGAAGGAAAGGAGGGACAGTAAACACCAAGAAAATAGAAGGAAAGGAGGGAAAATAAAAACCAAGGAAATAGAAGGAAAGGAGGGACAGTAAACACCAAGGAAATAGAAGGAAAAGAGGCACAGTAAACACCATGGAAATAGAAGGAAAGGAGGGACAGTAAACACCAAGGAAATAGAAGGAAAGGAGGGACAGTAAACACCAGGGAAATAGAAGGAAAGGAGGGACAGTAAACACCAAGAAAATAGAAGGAAAGGAGGGAAAATAAAAACCAAGGAAATAGAAGGAAAGGAGAGACAGTAAACACCAAGGAAATAGAAGGAAAGGAGGCACAGTAAACACCATGGAAATAGAAGGAAAGGAGGGACAGTAAACACCAAGGAAATAGAAGGAAAGGAGGCACAGTAAACACCATGGAAATAGAAGGAAAGGAGGGACAGTAAACACCAAGGAAATAGAAGGAAAGGAGGGACAGTAAACACCAAGGAATTAGAAGGAAAGGAGGGACAGTAAACACCAAGGAAATAGAAGGAAAGGAGGCACAGTAAACACCAAGGAAATAGTTGGAAAGCAGGGACAGTAAACACCAAGGAAATAGAAGGAAAGGAGGGACAGTAAACACCAAGGAAATAGAAGGAAAGGAGGCACAGTAAACACCAAGGAAATAGAAGGAAAGGAGGGACAGTAAACACCAAGGAAATAGAAGGAAAGGAGGCACAGTAAACACCAAGGAAATAGAAGGAAAGGAGGGACAGTAAACACCAGGGAAATAGAAGGGAAGGAGGGACAGTAAACACCAAGAAAATAGAAGGAAAGGAGGGAAAATAAAAACCAAGGAAATAGAAGGAAAGGAGGGACAGTAAACACCAAGGAAATAGAAGGAAAAGAGGCACAGTAAACACCATGGAAATAGAAGGAAAGGAGGGACAGTAAACACCAAGGAAATAGATGGAAAGGAGGGACAGTAAACACCAGGGAAATAGAAGGAAAGAAGGGACAGTAAACACCAAGAAAATAGAAGGAAAGGAGGGAAAATAAAAACCAAGGAAATAGAAGGAAAGGAGGGACAGTAAACACCAAGGAAATAGAAGGAAAGGAGGCACAGTAAACACCATGGAAATAGAAGGAAAGGAGGGACAGTAAACACCAAGGAAATAGAAGGAAAGGAGGCACAGTAAACACCATGGAAATAGAAGGAAAGGAGGGACAGTAAACACCAAGGAAATAGAAGGAAAGGAGGGACAGTAAACACCAAGGAATTAGAAGGAAAGGAGGGACAGTAAACACCAAGGAAATAGAAGGAAAGGAGGCACAGTAAACACCAAGGAAATAGAAGGAAAGGAGGGACAGTAAACACCAAGGAAATAGAAGGAAAGGAGGGACAGTAAACACCAAGGAAATAGAAGGAATGGAGGCACAGTAAACACCAAGGAAATAGAAGGAAAGGAGGGACAGTAAACACCAAGGAAATAGAAGGAAAGGAGGCACAGTAAACACCAAGGAAATAGAAGGAAAGGAGGGAAAATAAAAACCAAGGAAATAGAAGGAAAGGAGGGACAGTAAACACCAAGGAAATAGAAGGAAAGGAGGCACAGTAAACACCATGGAAATAGAAGGAAAGGAGGGACAGTAAACATCAAGGAAATAGAAGGAAAGGAGGGACAGTAAACACCAAGGAATAGGAAGGAAAGGAGGGACAGTAAACACCAAGGAAATATAAGGAAAGGAGGCACAGTAAACACCAAGGAAATAGAAGGAAAGGAGGGACAGTAAACACCAAGGAAATAGAAGGAAAGGAGGGACAGTAAACACCAAGGAAATAGAAGGAAAGGAGGCACAGTAAACACCAAGGAAATAGAAGGAAAGGAGGGACAGTAAACATCAAGGAAATAGAAGGAAAGGAGGCACAGTAAACACCAAGGAAATAGAAGGAAAGGAGGCACAGTAAACACCAAGGAAATAGAAGGAAAGGAGGCACAGTAAACACCAAGGAAATAGAAGGAAAGGAGGCACAGTAAACACCAAGGAAATAGAAGGAAAGGAGGCACAGTAAACACCAAGGAAATAGAAGGAAAGGAGGGACAGTAAACACCAAGGAAATAGAAGGAAAGGAGGGACAGTAAACACCAAGGAAATAGAAGGAAAGGAGGCACAGTAAACACCAAGGAAATAAAAGGAAAGGAGGGACAGTAAACACCAAGGAAATAGAAGGAAAGGAGGCACAGTAAACACCAAGGAAATAGAAGAAAAGGAGGGACAGTAAACACCAAGGAAATAGAAGGAAAGGAGGGACAGTAAACCACAAGGAAATAGAAGGAAAGGAGGGACAGTAAGCACCAAGGAAATAGAAGGAAAGGAGGGACAGTAAACACCAGGGAAATAGAAGGAAAGGAGGGACAGTAAACACCAAGAAAATAGAAGGAAAGGAGGGAAAATAAAAACCAAAGAAATAGAAGGAAAGGAGGGACAGTAAACACCAAGGAAATAGAAGGAAAAGAGGCACAGTAAACACCATGGAAATAGAAGGAAAGGAGGGACAGTAAACACCAAGGAAATAGAAGGAAAGGAGGGACAGTAAACACCAGGGAAATAGAAGGAAAGGAGGGACAGTAAACACCAAGAAAATAGAAGGAAAGGAGGGAAAATAAAAACCAAGGAAATAGAAGGAAGGAGGGACAGTAAACACCAAGGAAATAGAAGGAAAGGAGGGACAGTAAACACCAAGGAATTAGAAGGAAAGGAGGGACAGTAAACACCAAGGAAATAGAAGGAAAGGAGGCACAGTAAACACCAAGGAAATAGAAGGAAAGGAGGCACAGTAAACACCAAGGAAATAGAAGGAAAGGAGGGACAGTAAACACAAAGGAAATAGAAGGAAAGGAGGCACAGTAAACACCAAGGAAATAGAAGGAAAGGAGGGAAAATAAAAACCAAGGAAATAGAAGGAAAGGAGGGACAGTAAACACCAAGGAAATAGAAGGAAAGGAGGCACAGTAAACACCATGGAAATAGAAGGAAAGGAGGGACAGTAAACACCAAGGAAATAGAAGGAAAGGAGGGACAGTAAACACCAAGGAATTAGAAGGAAAGGAGGGACAGTAAACACCAAGGAAATAGAAGGAAAGGAGGCACAGTAAACACCAAGGAAATAGAAGGAAAGGAGGGACAGTAAACACCAAGGAAATAGAAGGAAAAGAGGCACAGTAAACACCAAGGAAATAGAAGGAAAGGAGGCACAGTAAACACCAAGGAAATAGAAGGAAAGGAGGGACAGTAAACACCAAGGAAATAGAAGGAAAGGAGGCACAGTAAACACCAAGGAAATAGAAGGAAAGGAGGCACAGTAAACACCAAGGAAATAGAAGGAAAGGAGGGACAGTAAACACCAAGGAAATAGAAGGAAAGGAGGGACAGTAAACACCAAGGAAATAGAAGGAAAGGAGGCACAGTAAACACCAAGGAAATAAAAGGAAAGGAGGGACAGTAAACACCAAGGAAATAGAAGGAAAGGAGGCACAGTAAACACCAAGGAAATAGAAGAAAAGGAGGGACAGTAAACACCAAGGAAATAGAAGGAAAGGAGGGACAGTAAACCACAAGGAAATAGAAGGAAAGGAGGGACAGTAAGCACCAAGGAAATAGAAGGAAAGGAGGGACAGTAAACACCAGGGAAATAGAAGGAAAGGAGGGACAGTAAACACCAAGAAAATAGAAGGAAAGGAGGGAAAATAAAAACCAAAGAAATAGAAGGAAAGGAGGGACAGTAAACACCAAGGAAATAGAAGGAAAAGAGGCACAGTAAACACCATGGAAATAGAAGGAAAGGAGGGACAGTAAACACCAAGGAAATAGAAGGAAAGGAGGGACAGTAAACACCAGGGAAATAGAAGGAAAGGAGGGACAGTAAACACCAAGAAAATAGAAGGAAAGGAGGGAAAATAAAAACCAAGGAAATAGAAGGAAAGGAGGGACAGTAAACACCAAGGAAATAGAAGGAAAGGAGGGACAGTAAACACCAAGGAATTAGAAGGAAAGGAGGGACAGTAAACACCAAGGAAATAGAAGGAAAGGAGGCACAGTAAACACCAAGGAAATAGAAGGAAAGGAGGCACAGTAAACACCAAGGAAATAGAAGGAAAGGAGGGACAGTAAACACAAAGGAAATAGAAGGAAAGGAGGCACAGTAAACACCAAGGAAATAGAAGGAAAGGAGGGAAAATAAAAACCAAGGAAATAGAAGGAAAGGAGGGACAGTAAACACCAAGGAAATAGAAGGAAAGGAGGCACAGTAAACACCATGGAAATAGAAGGAAAGGAGGGACAGTAAACACCAAGGAAATAGAAGGAAAGGAGGGACAGTAAACACCAAGGAATTAGAAGGAAAGGAGGGACAGTAAACACCAAGGAAATAGAAGGAAAGGAGGCACAGTAAACACCAAGGAAATAGAAGGAAAGGAGGGACAGTAAACACCAAGGAAATAGAAGGAAAAGAGGCACAGTAAACACCAAGGAAATAGAAGGAAAGGAGGCACAGTAAACACCAAGGAAATAGAAGGAAAGGAGGGACAGTAAACACCAAGGAAATAGAAGGAAAGGAGGCACAGTAAACACCAAGGAAATAGAAGGAAAGGAGGCACAGTAAACACCAAGGAAATAGAAGGAAAGGAGGGACAGTAAACACCAAGGAAATAGAAGGAAAGGAGGCACAGTAAACACCAAGGAAATAGAAGGAAAGGAGGCACAGTAAACACCAAGGAAATGGAAGGAAAGGAGGGACAGTAAACACCAAGGAAATAGAAGGAAAGGAGGGACAGTAAACACCAAGGAAATAGAAGGAAAGGAGGCACAGTAAACACCAAGGAAATAGAAGGAAAGGAGGGACAGTAAACACCAAGGAAATAGAAGGAAAGGAGGCACAGTAAACACCAAGGAAATAGAAGAAAAGGAGGGACAGTAAACACCAAGGAAATAGAAGGAAAGGAGGGACAGTAAACCACAAGGAAATAGAAGGAAAGGAGGCACAGTAAACACCAAGGAAATAGAAGGAAAGGAGGGACAGTAAACACCAGGGAAATAGAAGGAAAGGAGGGACAGTAAACACCAAGAAAATAGAAGGAAAGGAGGGAAAATAAAAACCAAGGAAATAGAAGGAAAGGAGGGACAGTAAACACCAAAGAAATAGAAGGAAAAGAGGCACAGTAAACACCATGGAAATAGAAGGAAAGGAGGGACAGTAAACACCAAGGAAATAGAAGGAAAGGAGGGACAGTAAACACCAAGGAATTAGAAGGAAAGGAGGGACAGTAAACACCAAGGAAATAGAAGGAAAGGAGGCACAGTAAACACCAAGGAAATAGAAGGAAAGGAGGGACAGTAAACACCAAGGAAATAGAAGGAAAGGAGGGACAGTAAACACCAAGGAAATAGAAGGAAAGGAGGGACAGTAAACACCAAGGAAATAGAAGGAAAGGAGGGACAGTAAACACCAAGGAAATAGAAGGAAAGGAGGCACAGTAAATACCAAGAAAATAGAAGGAAAGGAGGCACAGTAAACACCAAGGAAATAGAAGGAAAGGAGGCACAGTAAACACCAAGGAAATAGAAGGAAAGGAGGCACAGTAAACACCAAGGAAATAGAAGGAAAGGAGGCACAGTAAACACCAAGGAAATAGAAGGAAAGGAGGGACAGTAAACACCAAGGAAATAGAAGGAAAGGAGGGACAGTAAACACCAAGGAAATAGAAGGAAAGGAGGCACAGTAAACACCAAGGAAATAGAAGGAAAGGAGGCACAGGGGAGGGATGGGAGTGAACCAAGGAATGGAGGTAAGGGATGGGAGGGGAAGAATGGAAAGAGAAGTGAGGGGAGAGGAGGGAGAGAGGGGAGAGAACCACGAAAGGGAGGGGAGAGAACCATGAAAGGGAGGGGAGGGGAGGGAGAGAGGGAGGGGAGAGAACCATGTAAGGGAGAGGAGGAGAGAGGAAGAATGGGAAGAGATGGTAGGGGAGAAAGAGAAGGGAGGGGAGGGAAGGGAGAGAACCACGAAAGGGAGAGGAGGGGAGAGGAAGGGAGAGGGTAATATAAAGACTGTTGTGACTAGTCGGTAATATTTCCTAATGCCTCACTCCTATTACCTAATTGGACCGTGATAGATAATATTCACACCACACACTGAGGCAATGAAGGCAGGCAGAGGGAGGGATGGGAGAGAGGGAGGGGAGGGAGAGAGAGAGAGAGAGAGAGAGAGAGAGAGAGAGAGAGAGAGAGAGAGAGAGAGGGAGGGGAGGGAGAGAGATGGATGGATGGATGGATGGAAAGGAAAGTGGAAGGGGAGGAAAATGGATGGAAGGGAGATGGAAGGGAGGGAAGGAGGGAGATGGAAGGGAGGGAAAGGAAAGTGGGAGGGGAGGAAGGGAGACAGGAAGAGAGATGGAGGGAGGGAGGGAGGGAGGGGAGGGGAGGAAGGGAGACAGGAAGAGAGATGGAGGGAGGGAGGGAAAGAGGGAGGGGAGGGAGGAAGGGAGACAGGAAGAGAGATGGAGGGAGGGAAGTAGGAGGAAAAGAGGGAGGGAGAGAGGGAGGGAGGGAGAGAGAAAGAGAGATGGAGGGAGGGAAAGAGGGAGGGAGGGAGAGAGGGAGGGAGGGAAAGAGGGAGGGAGGGAGGGGAGGGGAGGAAGGGAGACAAGAAGAGAGATGGAGGGAGGGAAGGAGGAGGAAAAGAGAGATGGAGGGAGGGAGAGAGGGAAGGAGGAGGAAAAGAGGGAGGGAGAGAGGGAGGTATGAAGTTTAAACGCTGGGAGGGACAGGGAATGATAAAGAGTGGTGGGGGAGGGGAAAGAAAGGGGATAGGGATGGGAGGGGGAGGAGAGGGAGGTAAGGAAGGGGATAGGGATGGGAGGGGAGGAGAGGGATAGGGATGGGAGGGGGAGGAGAGGGAGGTAAGGAAGGGGATAGGGATGGGAGGGGAGGAGAGGGACAGGGAGGGGAGGGGAGGAGAGGGACAGGGATGGGAGGGGAGGAGAGGGAGGTAAGGAAGGAAGGGGAGAGAGATGGGATGGGAGGGGAGGAGAGGGACAGGGATGGGAGGGGGAGGAGAGGGAGGTAAGGAAGGGGAGATGGAGAGATGGGAGCGGAGAGGTGTCACAATTAACACACACACATACATACACACACAAGTATATGTCTCATTAACACACACACACACACACACACACAAGTAAACAGTATATGTCGCATTACACACACACACACACACACACACACACAAGTAGACAGTATATGTCGCATTACACACACACACACACATACACAAGTATATATGTCACATTACCACAAAACACACACACACACACACACACACAAGTATATATGACACACACAAGTATATGACACACACACACACAACTCTATATGTCACATTACCACAACAAACACACACACACACCTAAACTAACCCAACTAAGCCTAGCCTAACCTAACTTAACCTAACCTAAACTAACCCAACTAAGCCTAGCCTAACCTAACTTAACCTAACCTAAACTAACCCAACTAAGCCTAACCTAACCTAAACTAACCCAACTAAGCCTAGCCTAACCTAACTTAACCTAACCCAACTAAGCCTAGCCTAACCTAACTTAACATAACCTAAACTAACCCAACTAAGCCTAGCCTAACCTAACTTAACCTAACCTAAACTAACTAAGCCTAGCCTAACCTAACTTAACCTAACCTAACCCAACTAAGCCTAACCTAACCTAACTTAACCTAACCTAACCCAACTAAGCCTAGCCTAACCTAACTTAACCTAACCTAAACTAACCCAACTAAGCCTAACCTAACCTAACTTACCCAACCCTAACCTAACCTACCCTAAACTTAACCAAACCTAACCTACCCTAACCTAACCTAACCCAAGTAAGCCTAACCTACCCTAACCTAATTTATCTTGCCTCTACCTAACCTAACCCATCCCAATCTACCCCAACCTATCCTTACATTGCCTAACCCAACCCAACCCAACTTTACCTAATCTTACATATCCTTCCCCAACTAACTCTAACCTAACCTAACCCAACTAAGCCTAACCTAATTTAATCTAACCTAACCCAACTAAGCCTAACATAATTTAATCTAACCTAACCCAACTAAGCCTAACCTAATCCAACTTAACCTAACCTAACCTACCCTAAACTAACCCAACTAAGCCCAACCTAACCTAACCTAACCCAAATAAGCCTAACCTAACCTAACCTAACCTAACCCAACTAAGCCTAACCTAACCTAACCTAACCTAACCCAACTAAGCCTAACCTAACCTAACCTAACCCAACTAAGCCTAACCTAACTTAACCTAACCTAACCTACCCTAAACTAACCCAACTAAGCCTAACCTAATTTAATCTAACCTAACCAAACTAAGCCTAACCTAATTTAATCTAACCTAACCCAACTAAGCCTAACCTAATCCAACTTAACCCAACTAAGCCTAACCTAACCTAACCCAACTAAGCCTAACCTAACCTAACCCAACCTAACCTAACCTAACCTAAGCCTAACCTAAACTAACCCAACTAAGCCTAACCTAACCTAACCTAACTAAGCCTAACCAAACCTAACCCAACTAAACCTAACCTAACCTAACCTAACCCAACCAACCAATTATTCATTACCATACACACTAAGTGATTGTAATACATTATAATATTTGTAATACATTATAATATTTGTAATACATTAACATATTTTCAATAAATTAATAGATTTTCAATAAATTAATATATTTTCAATACATTAATAGATTTTCAATAAATGTTTAAACTAAAACACACAATTACATGAAACTCTTATATATATATTTCTCTGTAAAAAATATACTGTAGACACAATCAGAAACATTAATTTTCATCCTATATTCATCAGTGCAATGAATAATAATAATAATAATAATAATAATAATAATAATAATAATAATAATAATAATAATAATAATAACAATAATATTGATAATAATAATAATAATAATAACAATAATAATAATAATAATAATAATAATAATAATAACAATAATAATAATAATAATAATAATAATAATAATAATAATAACAATAATAATAATAATAATAATAACAATAAAAATAAAAATAATAATAATAATAATAATGTACAATATTCTTAAATTATGACCTTAGTATAATGTTGAGAATAGAGAAGGAATATTTCTTAATTAAGTTATAAGGGATGGTGTTGGTAAATCTGGAGCAAATGATTCCTCCAAACTATTCCAACCAACAGAACACCATTTTAATTTTTGTGCATCTGGTCCTGTTTCCTGGCATACTTTGAAGTTATCAAGGCACTCCAATGTAACAAAAGTGAAATAATTACCCCCTTAAAATCTTTGTTGGTAATAGAATAATAAAAATAATATTAATAACAACAATAATAATGATAACAATAATAATAATTATAATGATAATAACAATAATAATAACAATAATAATAATAATAATGATAATAATAATAATAAAAATGATAATAATAATGATAATGATAATAATAATTATAATGTTAATAATAATAATAATTATAATGATAATAACAATAATAATAACAATAATAATAATAATAATGATATTAATAATAATAACAATAATAATAACAATAATAATAATAATAATAATAATAATTATTATTATTATTATTATAATAATAATAATAATAATAATAATAATAATAATAATAATAATAATAATAAAATACAACCATTGTATGTAATAGAATAACAATATTATTTACTGCTACAAACATGGGGTCATATTCAAGAACATCCATGGTGAATACATACGATGGTGTGGTACTGGTACGATGGCTCCGTTGTTTGTCCATGGACCCATCGTACCGGTACCACACCATCGTATACACCACGAATGTTCTTGAATACAACCCAACAACAACTCAATATGAGAGGATAGTATGCTTTTGTTACATTATATATATACATACATGGAGAGATATATATACATACATACATATATACATACATACATACATATATATATTGATACAACCATTTATACATACATACATACATATATAGATAGATAGATATATACATACATACAGATGCATACATAGAGAGATTATACATACATACATACATACATAAACCTTGATTCCTCCAAAGTATGTCAGGAAACAGGGCTACAATAATAAAAATAATAAAAATAAAAAAATAATAACAAACCTAATAATAATAATAATAATAATAATGTTGTTTGAACGAGTTTGGAGGAATCAGTTACTCCCAATATACCAACACTCTAACTACTCCTTAATTAAGAAATGGCATAATTTACTCAATATTTAAAATAATGTTCTTGGTAAATCTGGAGTAACTGATTCCTCCAAACAATTCCAAGCGACAAGACATCAATATATTTATTCACCTGGCCCTGTTTCCTACCAAGTGACTCTGTGATTACCAAAAAAAAAAAAAAAAAACATAATAATAATAATAATAATAATGTTGTATTGCAGTTACATAGTCTTACATTGCAAAATAACAAACCTAATAATAATAATAATAATGTTGTATTGCAGTTACATAGTCTTACATTGCAAAATAACAAACCTAATAATAATAATAATAATGTTGTATTGCAGTTACATAGTCTTACATTGCAAAATAACAAACCTAATAATAATAATAATAATAATAATAATAATAATAATATTGTATTGCAGTTACAGTCTTACATTGCAAAATAACAAACCTAATAATAATAATGATAATAATAATAATAATAATATTGTACTGCAGTTACATTCATACATTACAAAATATTAATAATAATAATAATAATAATGTTGTATTGCAGTTACATAGTCTTACATTGAAAAATAACAAACCTAATAATAATAATAATGTTGTATTGCAGTTACATAGTCTTACATTGCAAAATAACAAACCTAATAATAATAATAATGTTGTATTGCAGTTACATAGTCTTACATTGCAAAATAATAATAATAATAATAATAATAATAATAATATTGTATTGCAGTTACAGTTTTACATTACAAAACAACAAACATAATAATAATGTTGTTTTACAGTTACATAACTCGACTTCTATTCAAGATCTTATGGTGGTAAAAAAATAATACTGATGGTTTTATTTTCTTATTTTAGTGATAAAAAAAAAAAAAAAAAAAAAATACTTTCTAATTTTAATACAGTAGTAAAGTAATATGAAGTCACTAACTAACCCTAATAATTATTCAAAATATAAACTTTGGCAACTCAGGGGTATAAAAGATTTAATAATACAGTATAATAATTGTATTGATATTTGTCAAACGACTAAGGAAAACTAAAATAATTCGTGTTCATTTTGGGGTATTTTGTGGTTCTACATAAAGTATTAAATTATGTATGAAGAATATTGATATGTATAAACTTAAAGAGTAATGTTATGAAAACAAAAAGAAAAATGTTATAAGATTGTTCGTGTATTTCACAGTATTATTTGTTCGTGTTTTGTTTTCTGTTAATATGTTGGAGGCAGTGATTCATTGCCAAGTTAACCTGAGGGTGTTTGAGGTGGGGGACGGGAGAAGTAAGCCTACAGTCACAGAAGGAGGAGTGAGCCCCACTTTGTCTGTGCCAGAGTTGAGAGTTGTGTGGTGACCAGAGACCCTGGACATATTGAGGCGTCTATTTGCATAACGGGATAAACACCACCTTTGGTGAAATTGAGTTAGCACTGTCTTCCCCCCTAGTAAACATCTACAATTTACTTGGTGAAGTCCATATCCCCTTTTGGAGTTTCTAATAAGGCTTAAAATGAAGTATAAATAGAGACTATAACCTTTTGTGCACAGATGTTAAACTTTAAACCCATTTTTCTTAAAACTTGAGTTGTGTCGCTTATCTCGTTATGCAAATAGATGCTTCATATTTTGTGTGTTAGCCAGAGATCCTGGAAGTGTTACAGTACGGAGTGTGTCAAAACCCACTTGTAAATAGTGTAAATATATGTACATTTTGGGTTCACGGTGTTTATCGTATCCTTTGTACTATCCATCCCCTGACAGTTGGGAGGGAAAAAAAAAAAAAAAAAAAAAAAGGGCGACCATAATAGGTTCTCTCCTTAAGGGAGTAATACACACCTCTGACAATATTATGAATTAAAGGGGGTGCAGGAGTAGGGGGAAAGGCTTGGGGGTGGGGGGGTACTGGGGGTGTGGTGCAGGAATAGGGGAACTGGGGGGGGGTGTAGGAGTAGGAGACCGGCTTGGGGGGGGGGGGTACTGGGTGGTGGTGCGGGAATAGGGGGACTTGGGGGGGTGCGGAATAGGGGGACAGGCTTGGGGTGGGTAGAAAGCCTGTAACCTATTCCCGCTTGGGGGGGGGGGAGTTAGGGTTTTTTTGGGGGGGTGCGGGAGTAGGGGGACAGGCTTGAGGGGGAGGGGTTAGGGGTTTTTTGGGGATGCGGGAGTAAGGGGACAGGCTTGGGGGGTGCGTGAATAGGGGACAGGCTTTCTACCCACCCCAAGCCTGCCTGTCCCCCTATTCCCGCACCCCCCAGTCCCCCCACCCCCCAAAGCTTGTCCCCTACTCCGGCACCCCCTTAAAGATAAAACCTGTCATGGATATTTGCCTCCGACTGTACATAAATGCTCTCCATAACAGTAATGCCTTTTATTACACTGTTATTGTTGTTATTATGTATTAGTAGTGTACTGTTTGTAATGAAACCCTATTTTTAAAGCGAGTAGAGAGAGAGAGAGAGAGAGAGAGAGAGAGAGAGAGAGAGAAAAGAGAGAGAGATAGGAGAGGTATTTGAAGATAGGATGACGAGAGAGAGAGAGAGAGAGAGAGAGAGAGAGAGAGATATTTGATGATAGGATGACGAGAGAGAGAGAGAGAGAGAGAGAGAGGTATTTGAAGATAGGATAAAGAACAAAATGATATTGAATCCTCCCTTACCTTGAAATTAAATCGAATTATCCATACGGGAGTTCCAACATTTTTTTTTTTTTTTTGCCGACTTTACACAAAATTGATTTGTATGACGGCAGTGAATGCATACAACACAAGACAAGAGAGAGAGACAGAGACAGAGACAGAGACAGAGAGAGAGACAGAGAGAGAGAGACACAGAGAGACAGAGACAGAGAGGATTTTATAATACTATAATGTTGGTTCATTGGTGAGTTGGTATCATCACTGTGGTTAAGTAGTTGCTATTGTTGTTGTTGTTGTTGTTGTTGTTATTATTGTTGTTGTTGTTGTTGTTGGTGATAATGGTGGTGGTAGTTGTTGTTGTTGTTGTTGTTGTTGTTGGTGCGTACATCAAGCACTTCCTGTATACCTTTATGGAAGCACAGGAAGTTGTAGTCTATCAGGCCTGTGGAACGGGGAAAAGTTAATATTGGACCACCAAATTGAAGTAAGAAATATTGAAAAAAAAAAAAAAAATTGGTGAAACGTTAAAATTTGAGAACCGAAATTGAAGTACGGTATATTAAAAAATAAATTAATAAAAATGGTGAGAAGTTAAATATTTGACAACTGAAATTGAAGTATGGTATATTAAAATATAAATAAATGAATAAAGATGGGGAGAAGTTAAAATTTGATGACCGAAATTGAAGAACGAATAAAAAAAAAAAAAAAATATAGATGAAGTTAAAATTTGACAACCAAAATTTTTCTATGGAATAAATAAAAAAAGAATAGATAAATAAATAAATTAAGATGGAAAAAAGTTAAAATTGGACAACCGAAATTGAAGTACAGAATAGAAAAAAAAAAAAAAAATAATAATAATAATAATAATAATAATAATAATCATAAATAAAAATTGTGAGAAGTTATATATTTGAGAACTGAAATTGAAGTATGGTATATTAAAAAAATAAATAAATTAATAAAGATGGAGAGAAGTTAAAATTTGAGAACTGAAATTGAAGTAAGGAATAATAATTAAAAAAAAAATACTGTAGATAAATTATTAAATAGTTTCATAGTGGAGTCATCAAATTCATCCAATAATTCACTCATGAGTCATTTACACAGTTCAGTTTCTTTCGTTAGAGTGCTTACAAACCCAAACAAACCACAGTGGTATGGGCACTATAAATAATATGGAAGGAAGGTTTGATACTCACCCTGCTTGTCAAAATTATCTTCCTTCAGTATACATACGAGGGCGAGGAACCGACTCACTTCCCTAAGGTAGAGAACAGTAGCATTGTTTAATTTGATGATACTGGAACTCCCCTTGTCAAATGGGACCTGTATACCATCGCCCTTCCTGTCATAAATACACACATATATCAGTGTAATAAAATGATGGGTTGTATGTAAGAATGTATAGTAATTGGTGTTGAGTATGGTGTAATAAAATGATGGGTTGTATGTAAGAATGTAATTGTCAAATGGGACCTGTATGCCATCGCCCTTCCTGTCATAAATACACACATATATCAGTCTAATAAAATGGTGGGTTGTATGTAAGAATGTAGAGTAATTGGTGTTGAGTATGGTGTAATAAAATGATGGGTTGTATGTAAGAATGTAGAGTAATTGGTGTTGAGTATGGTGTAATAAAATGATGGGTTGTATGTAAGAATGTATAGTAATTGGTGTTGAGTATGGTGTAATAAAATGATGGGTTGTATGTAAGAATGTATAGTAATTGGTGTTGAGTATGGTGTAATAAAATGATTCATTGCCAAGTTAACCTGAGGGTGTTTGAGGTGGGGGACGGGAGAAGTAAGCCTACAGTCACAGAAGGAGGAGTGAGCCCCACTTTGTCTGTGCCAGAATTGAGAGTTGTGTGGTGACCAGAGACCCTGGACATATTGAGGCGTCTATTTGCATAACGGGATAAACACCACCTCTGGTGAAATTGAGTTAGCACTGTCTTCCCCCCTAGTAAACATCTACAATTTACTTGGTGAAGTCCATATCCCCTTTTGGAGTTTCTAATAAGGCTTAAAATGAAGTATAAATAGAGAAACTATAACCTTTTGTGCACAGATGTTAAACTTTAAACCCATTTTTCTTAAAACTTGAGTTGTGTCGCTTATCTCGTTATGCAAATAGATGCTTAATATTTTTTGTGTTAGCCAGAGATCCTGGAAGTGTTACAGTACGGAGTGTGTCAAAACCCACTTGTAAATAGTGTAAATATATGTACATTTTGGGTTCACCGTGTTTATCGTATCCTTTGTACTATCGATCCCCTGACAGTTGGGAGGAAAAAAAAAAAAAAAAAAGACGACCATAATAGGTTCTCTCCTTAACCCATTCAGTGGTGTCGACTCAGGGGGTGAGTCGACACTGTGCGTACGTGTGGTGTTTGCGACTCATATACTCAGCCCACGTCGTTCTTTACTTCCCATTTCATAACATACGCACAAATCTAATCTACAATCTGCCAAGTATTTGTTTATTCACTGGTTGTATTTTTACAATTAGTTTCGCATGTTTATAATAGCAGGGTGTAATGATTTTCAAGAGTATGAAAGTATATGAATGCTGTACGACAACTGCGGCCTACGGGGCCCCGGGCTGCCTACGGTAGCAATTACATAACCGCCAGGCGGCCAGTCACCACCATGAGTCAACCAGTACCGGGTACATCAGGTTTCGTCCAGCATACTTCTGGTGACTTTTACGAGCTCCATGGAGACAGAGATTCCATGGATGAAGATTTTGACTCTTCAGGTGTTACTGGAGAGAATATAGACGGTAAGAGTTTATTACAAGTTTTAATTTGATATTAAAAGTATCGGTATTGTTTGGGTTAGAATGTGGAAATATTTAGCAAACCATCATGCATTGTATATCTGTATTATTTTATAGATTTTTTTTTTGGCTCAAACAGTATACAGGTGTTCAGTGACGTATGACTGCAGCTTACACTTGTGATCTATCATGTAATTCGTTATAAAACCTTGCGAATACCCTAGGAGGGAGAGGCTGGTGCCAGTTGGCGCCAAAAGGCAAAAACAAAATTGATTATGATGCTTGGGTTGTAAGTTAGCCATAAAACTAACCATGGGATATTCTTTATAATAGTCTAATAATAATAATCAACTTCGGTTTGCAACATATACTATATTGAATACGGCATTTCTCGAGACCTAACCTAAGTGACACTTGGCAATTATTGCCATGGTAGACTCTGGAGGGAATTTTTTAAGTTAGGAAAGGCATATGATCGACTCACACACTTCAAATGTTATGGTCTGAAGTGCACTCATTCTTCTTAGCACCCACGTACAGTCTGTCAATGATGCACGTACCCCACCCTCGTTCAGTTACTCACAGTTTTAGCTGGTAAAATCTGGAGTAGAAAGCAGGGGTATCTTACAGCAGATATTAGATGGACCAATCACAATTACTGTAAGATAACCCTGCTTACTACTCCAGATTTTACCAGCTAAAACTGCGAGTAACTGAGCGAGGGTAGGGTACGTACATCATTGACAGACTGTACGTGTTTTAGACACCTTGCACCTACGTCATCAGCGTCGTCTGCTAAGCAGTGCAGACAAAAGTCTGTGAGATGGGGAATACGCGTGTAACTGGAGGAAGTGCAGTGACCAGCAGAGCTAATTCATAATGGTTTACTCGTGTGTGGCGGTCGGATGCACAAATAGGAAAAAACCAGGATGTACGCTGTCTTTTTATCGATTCTCAAGTAATACACATGAAAAACATGTGGATTGTTGCAGTGAAGAGAGAAAACTGGCAGCCAACTGCGAATATTATAGGCTATGCAGTCAACATTTTATCTCGGGTGCTTACTGTTGAAAAGAGTCCTTTATTATGTATAGAGACCTTTATTTAGGATTAGAAGGAGTAGTTTGAGACTGAATAAGAATTTTATTTCATTCAGAATTTACTAGAGTGTAGTAGTAGGACCTATCATTAATTTTAACATTCTTGAAGTTAGTGATGAAAGCCAATGAAATATTGATGGGGCTAGTTCTAATAGGTAGTTAGCTACTCAGTACACTTGGGTATTCTGTGATGTCAGTGCTACAAATGGCCCTATTTAAAGGTCAACTTCAGCTTCTGTCAGTGGGGCAGGAAAGTTCTAATAATTAATAATATAGAATACCTCCTGACTCTAAGTGACACTACTCACGAATTACAATGATGATTCTTCACCAAATGAGTTGTGGGAGTTACGAAATACGATAGCAGTATGGTTTTATCCTACATAGCCTAACTGACGAGCACACCAGCCACTCCTTCCTCCCTCGATTTATGTAAAATCATTGCTTGTAAAGTTGATCTATTTTCCTCTATTCTTGTATTGGTGTGTACTGAAGATGGGTGGTGGTGTGCAATGAATGTGTTCCAACACTGTTACTAAAATTATCACCCATTTTCTGACTATGGTACACTATAGACAGACAGGTTTCTGCTCGTCCATTCTCCTGTATAATGTTCAGAAAATTTTATTTCAGTGTTGTTCATCAAAAGATAGTAAAATCTGATCATTTACATATGTATATCTTCCACCAACAGTTGGCCATGATTATCAAGGAAGAAGAGAAGTGAAGCGAAGACGGCTTGAAGCTATAGACCTGGATCATGACATATCCATACCAGAAAGTTTATCTATCTATATACAGGGTATTGTTGAATTTTGTGATATGTCTACAGGGGACAAGACCAGTAGCCAGCAGTCCAGTGACATGGGAGATAGGAGGACAATCCCCAGGGCTGTACAGAAAAGGAGGGCAGACAGACAGACTGACAGAAAGAAAATATACAAGACATTTAGACGGACAGTGAGACACAATGACAGAACACCTGTCACAGGAGTGGAAGACAGTGGGAGCGAAGGTAGTGCAGGGACTTTAGAGACGTTAGACAGCCAGGATCACCACATATCTATAGCTGAAAGTGACAGTGGTAAGTACTTCATCAAAATAGTTTATCAACTTTACTTGAACCTCACAGGCTCACACTTCACATCTGTTCAGTATTTGAATTTTAACAAAAGCATATTACTTTAAAAAAAAAAAAGTATCTCTACAATATTCTTTTTCCATTTTTATTTAGAATACCATTATTGTTATGGTGAATGCCATTCATCTATTTACTTTATATACTGTAAGCTATATTTTCTTTCAGAATTTTATTCAGAAAACCAAATTACCACTAGTGTATCATTATATACCAGATATATTGTATTATATATTGTTTAGAATTATTGTAGTTTTGTACTCTATGCTAAATTTTGATGAGTAATATCCTCATATACTCATTCTCAAACCGCGGATGTGGATGTTGCTTGCATTGCTAATGCAGATGTGGATATGGATATTTATGCACTGCCAATGTGGATTTTTTTTTATAATGTGGATATCTGATACTTCTCTGTATATACACACATATACACATAGCCTATCTATAAATATGTATGCATATATTCTATCTATCTATCAATCTATAGCTCTGATGCCTAGTTCTCTCAGAGAACTCCCTCCAAGAGGTTGGCCACAGCAGAAGAGTCTCCAGTTTTCCCAGTTCCGGCACTCCCTCTTTACTCCTCATATACTCCCACTCTGTTCTGCCATCAGACCAGTGGTCTGCTTCTCACACCGGGTCGCATTTTCCCGAAGTTTAACTGGGTATGTGCCATAGGAGAAATTAGAGCCAATCACAGCCCGAGTTGACTTCTCGTTGTGCCAGACGTTCCCCACTCATGAGAGAGAGAGAATATATATCTATATACATAAAGCCAAGATTCTGTCTGCGTGTGTGTGTGTGTGTGTGTGTGTGTGTGTGTGTGTGTGTGTCCGCGATGCACGCCTAAACCGTCCAACTTTGTGTCCTCAAAATTTGCATGTAAGTGAGTCTTGATCCCCTTCAGGTTTAGGGGGGGTCATACAACGAAACCACATATAACGAAACGTGCTAGCGAAATAATAATAAAATACAGGGGAAAAAATCTACGGAATCACCATACCACAGTTCAGCCTTCCGCAAAAACACGGTCAATTTTAAACTTTCATTTAGGTAAATTTTTTCTTACAGATTTGTAGAGCTTGATTTTACACACCAGAATCTGTAAACTAAAGTTTCCTAGGTCCACTGGCTTGCGTACTGCAGCGCCATGAGTAATAAAGTTGTTACCCCTAAAACCCCCCTAAAAATGAGAGCGTAAATATGACTCAAACTATTTTAGGCTACAGCACGGATATTATTCGATTTGTTTATGCGTTTTCTCACTAAGTATATTGTCGTTCACGATTTATTTTACTTTTGTCAAATTGATTTTCATTATTCCCATATTTATTTTAATCAACAGCTCATGAACATATTTTAGCACGGATATTATTCGATTTGTTTATGCGTTATCTCAGTAAGTATATTGTCGTTCACGATTTATTTTACCTATTATTAAACCTATTATTAAATTTTATGCATTTTTATGATTGATTCCATTGTCATATCGATTCTCAGTATTGTCATATAGAATTTCACTTTCGTCAAATTGATTTTCATTATTGCCATATTTATTTTCACGATTTATTTTACTTTTGTCACATTTATTTTCATTATTGCCATATTTATTTTCACATACAACGAAACCACAAATAACGAAACGTGGAAGCTATCCTAGCTCCAAAGAATGAAGCTGTCAACAACATCAACCAAAAACTTCTGGATGCTCAGCCTGGCAGGTCAATGAAGTACAAATCAGTTGATACAGTGCCCGACGATGATCAAGTGGTCAACTACCCAGCAGAATTCCTGAACAGTCTAGATCCACCAGGGATGCCACCTCACAATTTGGAACTGAAGTTGGGATGTCCGATAATGCTTCTTAGAAACCTGAACCCACCAAAACTTTGCAATGGCACAAGATTAAGAGTTAAAACAATGATGCCACGTCTGGTGGAGGCCACAATCCTGACTGGCAAAGGTAAAGGCGAAGATGTCTTCATTCCAAGAATCCCTCTGAGGCCCTCAGATTGTCCAATTCAGTTCCAACGTTTCCAATTCCCTATTCGTCTAAGCTATGCCATGACAATCAACAAAAGCCAAGGACAGTCCCTGAAAGTAGTTGGCCTCAACCTTAAGGACCAGGTCTTCTCCCACGGTCAACTCTATGTGGGCTGCAGTCGAGTCGCCGATGAGAAGAATCTCTACGTGATGTCGTCAACCGGAGTCGTGAAAAATGTCGTTTACCAGGAGGCACTTCAGTAAAATGCTTAGTGACGCTATTAATAGAAAAAGAAGGAAATATTATTAATTATGCTAATATTAGAATGATGGAGTTATTGAATGAGGGAGAAAGATTGATATAATAAACATTTAAACACGACTAATACCTCCAATTATTCACCCACCCACCTCTATTACTATTCATCCATCCATCCATTTATTTTATCTAACCACTAAACCATCCCTCCCTCTCCCCCTTCCTTCCCTCCTTCCCTTCCTTCTATCCACCCACCGCCCGATCTGCTCCAAACCGCCCGAAGGGCGGTGGAAGGGCGGCCGCAGGCCGCCAGCCCTCCGCAGGAGCTAGCGGCTCCTAGCCGCCCGAAGGGCGGCGGAGCAGCTAGTATGTATATATATTATAAAAGAGAGGATAGAGAATTACTACTATACATAGGAAAAGAGAATAGAGCGTCACTACTAATAACAATGCAGAAGAACAAAAATGTATGACACCAAAGAGGTGCTGATGTACAGGCGAAATCGCACTGCAGAGATTCCATTTTACCATATTAAACATCTTCATTTTGCACCACGTCCATTTCTTTCTTATCTTCTAATCTAATTTCTCAAATGAAATATACCCTAACATACTTACATGAATGCTTCATAGGATAAATTAAAACCAATCCACTTGAGTGTATAGTTTCTTTGGTTAGCCAATCAAACGACGAATCAAACAATCCCCTCACTCTTTCCTCTTGATAATTATTATAAAATACTCCATGGCTTCTTCCTCTTTCCTTGTGTGCGTATGCGTGTTTATTTTAATGCAAATAAATCATTTGGTTCGTGAGTGTGATTATGGTAAATTACAGTATTTGGTTCTTATACATTTTTCTGAAAATATTGTACAAGGAGACTCGTCTTGGTAGAACGAACACTCTCTTTCTCTCTCATGAGGGGCTCTACGTTAATTTTAGCACGTTTGTATCATAGTAGTAATTAATTCCCTATCCTCTCTTTTATAATCTATCTATCTATCTATATTTCTATCTTCTCTCTTATCTCGTCCTACACTCTCTCTCTCTCTCTCTCTCTTTTCTCTTCTCTTCTCTCTCTTTCGAATGAGTTGTACTGTACGTCTGGCACACCGAGAAGTATACTCGGGCTGTGATTAGCTCTAATTTCTCCTATGGGACATACCCAGTTATAGTTCGGGAAAATGCCACCGGGTCCCACAACTTTACTGCCATAAACCTACTTTGCAAACTCCACACCTTGCTTTCTCTCCACATGTCCTAACCACCTCAATGTACAGTTTAGGCTTCACCCTTTCAGCCACTCCACACTCAATACCAAAAGCCTTCTCACTTATACCACGTCTCTCGTACACACACTCATTACTTTCTCCATCCCACCTGGTAAGGACACATGCTTCTCTCAGCTAACTCATTTCCACAGCACCTATTCTAGACTGGTGAGCTCTATTCCATGTCCACATATACACCTTATGATAATTAGAGCTATGTCGGTAGGTGAGGAGACTATTAGCCAGGAGTCCAGCACCAGTAGGGATAGGAGGACAAGTGCCAGGACTGTACAGAAGGGAAGCACACACAGGCAGACTGACATTAACACTTCCAAACCAACAGCCAGAAGGACGCCAGACAGTTCATGGAGTAATACACCATTCTCACCTACACTTTTTTCATTTGATGAAGATGTAGGATTAAGTGATTCATTTAGTGTGTCTGAAGATTCAAGTGAGTTAGACTATTTCCTAGAATTTTTCACTCATCATCTTATTGACAGGACTGTAATGGAGACCAATAATTACCACGACTTTCTAATGACCACTCAAACATTTCCACCACACAGTAGACTGCACAAATGGAAACCAACTGACAGAAAAGAAATGTATATGTTTTTATGTGTTGTAATGTCCATGGCCCATGTTAAAAAACACAGAATGAAAGACTACTGGACCAAAAGTATACCAACTGCAACACCAGCTTTTTCAGACATGATGACTCAAGACAGATTTTTTTCTTTGTTAAGACATCTACATTTTAGTGACAGTAGAGAACATGTACCTGGTAACAAATTACAGAAGGTCAAATGGGTTGTGGATTACCTAAGAAATAAGTTCACATCAAATTTAAAACCATTTCAGGACTTATGTATAGATGAATCTCTACTTCTTTGGAGAGGCAGGTTGGCTTTTCGACAGTATATGCCCCAGAAACGTAATAGATTTGGCTTAACATTTTTTGTTTTGTGTGATGTAGAAACTGGGTGTATTTTGGATTTTATTGTATACACTGGCACAGGTACTGATATTGAAATTGAAAAAGAACTTGGGTATTCTGGTTCTGTTGTAAAAAAATTACTGGCACCAAATTTAGATAAAGGACACAATTTGTATGTTGACAGTTGGTACACAACTCCTAAATTATTCAAGTACTTACAAAGTAGAAAGACAGGAGCATGTGGCACAGTGAGGTCAGACAGGAAGTTGATGCCTGTACTGCCTAATGTGAAGCGTGGTGAAGAGGTTTCCTACCACAAAGATATGTTGTGTGTAAAATGGTGTGACAAACGTGTAGTCCATATGTTAACAACATTGCACAGCAACACATTGGTCGACACAGATAAGAAAGATCGTGCTACTGGAGCTTCCATCAAAAAACCTGCCCGTGTGGTGGAATATACTCAGAAAATGAGACTTGTTGACAAGGCAGATATGCTTATCAGTAGTGTGCAGTGTGTCAGGAAAACCCTAAAATGGTACAAGAAACTATTTATTCATCTGCTTGACATGTGCATACTAAATTCATATTATATGTACCTTGTAAAAACTGGAAAGAAACCTCCATTGCTAGATTTCAGCTTGTCAGTAATTACACAAATGATAGTAAGATTTGGTAGACCCACACATACAGCAAGGCCAGGAAGATCGTCAACTGCATTGACAAACCCAATTAGGTTATCAGCACGACACTTTCCTAGTGCAGTTCCTTCAACACCAACAAATCCTCGGCCACGAAGGAAGTGTCATGTGTGTAGACACACAATCAGAAGGGAGAAGAGGCGTCAGAACACCCACTGGATGTGTGAGGATTGTGGTGTAGCATTGTGTTTTCCACAATGTTTTAAAGAATATCACACTAGAATACATTTTTAGAAATATTGATATGTGTGAGTGTGTGTGTGTGTGTATTGGAGGGGTATGTGATTTGCATGGAGGTAAATGAGGTGTGTGTGTATATGACCCGAGGAGAGAATATTCCCCATCTCTCCACAGCCTCCACCTTTCATCCCTTCTTCCCTATTCACTCTCTCCCTCTTGTTTTTTTCCTCATTTTCCCCTCCCAACCCTGCTCCACATTTCCTCTCCCTTCTTGCTTTTGCCCCCACCTTACATATATCACTAATTTTGTCTATGTTTTGGTTTACCTGAAGAAGGGCCGAAACATTGTATGGTACTGTACAGTAGTAATTATTACATTTTTCATAACTCATTTTCTTGTTTTACGGTTGGCAAGAAAAAGGATCAATATTATTGCATTATTTATAACATATTTCTTTGTTGTACAGTGGGACAGTATAGAGATCAATATTATTGCATTATTTACAGTGGGACAGTATAGAGATCAATATTATTGCATTATTTATAACATATTTCTTTATTTTGCAGGTGGAGAGAAAAGTGATAAAATTATTGTATTATGTACAGGTACGGTATATGCATGCATACACTATATTATACTGTAAATAAATCTTTGATTATCATTCTGTTTTTCCCAAACCATCAAGTAATCTTTAGAAGCTTTTCATTTTTGTAAATGTAGAGGAATAAATTTCGATTCATCGGTTATATATATATATATATATATGCAGATAAGGAACAAAGATAAGGGTAGTGTTTAGTATGGACGAAAGGAGAGGAAAATAGACGGTGTGAAATGGATGACAAAGGTTTTCTCAAAGGTACCGTGGACTGAGGAAGAATAGGCTACTCCAAGTTAGTGGGACGAGTCAGAGACTGGCAGGGAAGCACCATCGAACCAGTACATATTCATTCCACCCTTAGGTGTCAAGTAATTCTCTAAGAGATAACCGAAGACGAGAGTATTTATAAAATTAGTGTTCCCGAAGGGAGAAAGAAATGGATATTACGAAGTGGAGAGGTGTGAGTTTGTGACCACACTGCCAGGGCCGCCAGGCATGTTAACATCGTACGTCTGGCAGAGGCGAGCGGACCACTATGTTCTAAATGATGGCAGAAAATTCTGCTTCTTTTAGCCTTATTTGTGGTAAAACAATACTTTCAGATTATATCTTCGTACTTATAAGACCCATAAAAGTACAATAAAAATTATTAGAGCAATAAGAAGCCCCTAAATGAGCTTAAATTAATTAATAATTTTTCAAAATATAGACTACAGCAGCATCGATCATACTCGCAGATTAAACTAATGAAAGGGTTAAACACTAGGAGAGGGGTTCAGGGGGGTGCGGTAGTATGGGACAGAATCATAATTTATTTCCATTATTAAAATGGTTATTCTTTACATTGGTCTTAAACACTATGGGAGGGGTTCAGGGGGGTGCGGTAGTAGGGGACAGAATCATAATTTATTTCCATTATTAAAATGGTTATTCTTTACATTGATCTTAAACACTATACTGTAGCTAAAACATTATACAATTAAAATACGCTAAATCTAACATTGATATAGAAAACCAATATCTAGTAGTAAAACAAATATCAGAACAATAAAAGATAATTAAAACAATATGCAGATAAAAGCTTAAAGAAAACAATAATGAATCCATAAAACTAGGTAAAATGACCTAGGTCGACATGTAGTAAAAATAATGAAATTAAATAGATTCAATCGAACATTCATTACTAGAACAATTTGCAATTAAAGCTTAAAGAAGACACTAAAAATTAAAAAATTAAAATAATATGATAAAATAATGAAGCAATAAAACTAGGTAAAATCACATGGAGTAAAATTTAACGGTAACTTGGGAAGCATACTAACTTTTATTTATTTATCTAGCCATAATAATTAATAATAAAATAATACACATATATACAATAATACACACACACACACACACACACACACACATATATACGATAATACACACACACACACACATATATATATATACAATAATACACACACACACATACATACAATAATACACACACACACATGTATATTTATACATACACGTACATACATATATATATACAATAATACACACACATACATACATACATACATAAATACACACATACACAATAATACACACACACACAATAACACACACACACATATAAACAATAACACACACACATACACAATAATACATACACACACACACATACATACATAATAATACACACACACACATACAATAATAAACACATACATACATAAATACACACACACACATACACAATAACACACACACACACAATAACATATATATATACACGCACACACACACGTACTAACCACGTGGTAATCAGGAGGTACAGCAGGACACGTACACCCCCCACCACGGCTGGATGGACACTGACGCTTCTACTGTCTCCGAGACTCCGAGACCTTTAAGGCTTTATCCAGGGCTTCCACGAGCCAATATTTTTTTACCCCAACTCCTCCTCTTGAAACGCCCTAAAACAGGACAAATTACCCTAAATTTCACAATTCCACAATTTTACTGACATTTTACGAAACTATGGCCTTTTAATTATCACAAGTGTTTAAGTGTACATAATTTATATCTGATCTATTGAATAACGAGGAATATGATAGTATTAGCTGAGGTAAACGATATATTTCACAGAACATATATATATTCTGTGTCGCACATATTGTAAGCTTATAATTACAAAACGCTGACATGGTTTTAAAAAAAATCCTGCAAAACAATACAATTATTTTGATAACTGAACTGAATATAAAAATTGCTTTTCACATGACTAGTATACTGTATATTGTACATTATAGTAAATTTCCATATACCCGTACCTTTAGGCCTTCAGATGCCAATATTGGAAATTAATTCACGCCTAGAAAAATATTTAATGATTATTTCAATATGGTTTACATTATGAAACAAAACTGTTGAACACATTATTGTATGCCATGGTTCATATCCACATTCATCACTTCAATTTGTAATTGAAAACAAAATGTACACTTTTTTAGAATGCATAAATAAAGTCCATACATGAAGACACAATTGAACAACATTTAACTAAATATATTTTTCTGTAAGTAGCACCACTCTTTAAAATAAATGTTATAAATTATGAACTAATTGTTCTCTAATTAGTGCCGGTTTAGTATATCTTAACTACCACTATCGCTTCCAAGTTTAACAAATTAATTCAAAACAATATAAGAATAACATATGTGATAATATTATGTCAAAGAATTTATATTGAATGTTAAATGTATAGCCTATCTGTACTTTACCCAGTAGGCTACTTATAAATTCCTTATATATTTCCATGATTAAATAGAGATACTGATATGCTAGCCTTCATAAGTAGCCTTACTAGCCTACATTTTGTTGGTTTCACTACATGTTGCATTGCTCTTAACATTCCGAAGAGCTGCTATTAGTCTGTTATCTGTATCAAAGCTGTCTGCTGTTAGATTTGTATTCTTTAGATAATAAACCATGTGCATTAGTCCACTAAGAGTTTCATTTTTTAAACTTGACCTTTGGCTAGTTTTAGTTAGGTTCAACTTACTAAAGAAGCACTCTACAGGTGCATTAGAGAATGGTAATGATAAAAGTGTTGACATCACCACTTTTAGATTTGGGAAGCATGGGTTATTTGCAGCATTTGTTTGGTTACAAACAATATTCCAGTACTCAGTACAGGTGAGCTGGCCGCAAAGTTCCTGCAGCAGATGGTGTTTTCTCCACTCATCATCTGTGAGGTTTTTGTCAGCAGATTTTGAGAGTTGAGGAATATCATCAAAGAGCTTAGACAGAGAAGGTGGTTGAAGGATTGCAGCATTTCGGGGATCAAGGCACTGTAGAGATATATGTATGGGATCATCAACATAAAATCTACTTTGTATCTGTTTCAGAGACTCAATGAGGAATTGTCTACAGGTATGGTAAAATCTGGTCAGTTCTTCATTACTAGCACAACCACTAGCTTTAATTTCACTTACAGTTTCCTTAGCTGATATACCTAAATATGTCTTCTCATCAGGAACCATGGATGTAGTGCAGAGAGCTCACATCTTTTAACATAAGGCACACTCATGAAATCTGAACAAATGCTTCTGACAAGCATATTAACTTCTTGCTTGAGACAAAAAAAGTTAGGGGTTTCTGACTGAAACTGTGTATTGAAGCTATTGAACCTAGACAGATTATATGCTAGAAATTCCATGTAAGCTAACGTAAATTTACTAGAAAGTTCCTGAACAATTGCATCATTACTGTTTGTTGGGTCAGAAAACGCCAAGTCTGTGAAATATAGCCTAAGTGCATTCCACTGTTCCAGAAGCCTCTTCACACATGCTTCCAAAGACAGCCATCTTGTCTGCCCTGGTGCCAAGATTTTGTGCGGCTCCACCCCAAAAAAAATTTGGAACTCCTTCAAAACATCCTGATTTTGACATTTTGTGGAGTTGGATTTTTCCTGGGCTCATAAACACCTTATTAAATTATAATTTTTCCATTACCCTAAAATATGAGTGAAACACCCCAAGAAATGCTTGATTACCCTAGATTTTACATATTTTAGCCTTACCCTAAGGAGGGTCAAAATACCCTAAAATGGGGTATTTTACCCTAAAGTGGAAGCACTGACCTTTATCCAGGGTTTCCACGGCTAGATTTTATTTTCCCCTAGATTTGTGTCCAAATTCCCCTAGATTGGCATGATATACCCTAAATTCATATAATAAGGACTATACATTAAAACTACGGTACGTTTGAGCAGAACTGATGATTATTTTAGGAATTTGTTTCACAAAGTGGCATAAAAATGTATATTCTGCAGATAAACCATCAAAATAAATCAATATGAAGTCATAAACAAAGCATTAACAATATTTTATGTATAACATCTTAATGTAGGTTATCTCATAATGCAATTAACTACACAAATTTCACCGCATAACAAAACATTAATTTCATAATGCAAAATGTGAAGAAAAAAAAAATTACCACATTTCCATCAAGGTTCTTAAGTTGAACATAATTATACACTGAGATTGCTATCTGTACAGATTGTACTGTACCATCAAATGATTAATTACTGATTTAAGAACAAGTTGCATTACTTTTTATTGCCCTGAGTGCTGAAATCATTTTGTCATCAATACTTAAAGTGTCTGCAGTCATGTTTTAGTTACTAAGGTAGTACAGCATGTGCATTAAGCCACATATGGTTTCATTTTTTAGCTTCGTTCTCCGTGGAGTCTTTGTTAAGTTGTATTTACTGAAAAATCTCTCCACGCTTGCATTGGAAAAAGGCAATGACAATAAAACAGAGATAACTACTTTTAAATTTGGGCAACAAGGGAGGTTGGCAGCATTTTTTTGGTTAAATACAATATTCCAGTACTGCAAGCATGGTGTCTGGCCAGTAAGCTGTTCGTTGAAGCAATGTGATCTCCATTCTTCATCAACCCCTTTTTTTTCTGCATATTTATTAATCTGCGGTATTGCTTCAAAGATATGTGCCAGTGATTTTGGTTGAAGATTGACAGCATTCATGGGATCTAGACACTGCACTAACGTATGGATGGATTCATTAAGGTTGAACCGAGCTTGTATCTAGCTGTCTTACAGATTAAATAAGAATGTTCATACAGTTTACATAGAATACTGTCACATCATGAGTACTACTTGATATCAAATCATTCATAGTTTCCATAGCAGATATTCCTAAATATATGTTATCAGGAGACAACATGCTTGCAGAAAATAAGTGATGTTCTGGATCAAGTGCTGATACTTCACACTTCTAAACATATGGTATGCTCATAAAATCTGAACATGTGCTTCTAAGTAATTTGCAGACTTCTTTTTTGAGGAAGTAAAAATTGGGGGTTTCAGACTGAAATTGTGTGTTGAAACTGTTGAAGTGAGCAAGGTTGTGAGACAAAATTTCCAAGTAAGCAAAGGGTAAACTTGTTGTTCAGACTTTTCAGAATCGCATCATTGCTGTCAGTTGGATCTGTGAAGGCAACCTCAGTAAGGTATAATTTAAGAGCCTCCCATTGCTCAAGTAAGCGTTTAACACAAATCTCCAATGAAAACCACCAGCTAATATTTTGTGTGGAGCTACACCAACAAATTCCTTGAATTCTTTAAATGCATCTTGTCGCTTTGAGCTTAAACTAAAGTGTGTAAAGATGTTACGGCAAAGTTCTTCAAGGGACTTGGGTAATTTTAGGCAAGCATAGGACGCTCCAAAGCACATAAATGAATCATAAGACATGAACACTTTACTATTACAACATTTGGCAATAAATCTTTTAAAATGGTAGCAACAGAATGCCTCCCACCCATCATGACATTTGTAGTGTCAGAACAGAATGCCACAATATTCTCTAAGGGAATCTGTTTGTTTTGCAGGGATTGTTTTAAGGCCTTAATCAGACCATCTGCAGAACTGTCATAAATCTCCACAAGATCTAAGAAAGAATTTTGCATTTTATTATCATCCCAATACTGTACTATAATGCTCATCTGTTTGGTAGTACTCCTGTCTGTCTTTTAAAAGCTCACACAGATCCTTTACCAGATGTATCCCAAAGACCTGACGGATGACATATGATGCCCTTTGTTTTCCCAGACAGACATGTTTCAGGGCATTTTGATCAGGGAATAAATTTTTTAACAACAAGGGTTCACACAATGAAATAGGTAGGTAATTTTCCGCTAAGAAGGCACAAAGTTTCAGTTCAATTTTCTTGGCAGACTTGTCTAATATATCATTACTGAGTATGAAGCTGGCGAGAGATGAATTATTTGCATGCTGCAATGAAAGATTTTTGTGCCTCTGACTGGATGCGTGTCTCATAATGTCTGATTTACTACATTGAATGTCTGAGTTACATATACTGCAATATGCTAGATGCCTAAGAGATGTTGATCTTGGAGATTTTTTTAACCATCCTGAGAACTTATGGTCTGATATCCAACACTCTCTCCATTTTTGTTGGTACACCTTAGACTTCACATTTGTAGGCCTACTTTTCTTCACTGTCTTTCTCGGCGTTGGTGGAGATTCGTCAGACTTATCACCCATCTTAGAAGACAGCACCTGTGTAAGATTTCATGAAACTAAGTGGGGCACGGATCCTTCAGTTTCTGCGCAGAACAAGAATTAGTGCAGTTACTCACAATACCAGCATGTGTTGGGAAAGGGAAGAGTTGGCTGGTCAGTTTATTTTACGGTTATCCTTGGCTATAATAAGAACAGTAGGTTAGCCCTACAGTTGATTAATACAAATTTGATAGATAGGTCAACCAAGGTTTGTTTGTGAGTTAAGAACTTAAGATATAGCCCAAAGTTTTCAACCTTTTTGTGCCCATGTCCCACTTTAGCATCCCCAAATACTCATGGCCCCCTATTCCCTTCAGAATTGTGTAATGGTAATAATAACCTCATTACAAAGCATAAAACATTATAAAGCAAAACATTTTAAGCTAATATTGCGATTATCTGCGCCGGCGAACTACTGGTTAGGTTAGGTTGGGTTAGGTTTCCTTTATCAATATTCAGTGGAATTATCTTGTGGAAATGTATTCTTTGATAGATATTTCAATTCTAAGATGCAACATTTCTGTAGCGGAGGGATGAACTGAGGTCGGGCGGACAGTGTTACCAGATCTCCTTGGCGAAATAACGAAAGGGCCTATATGCAGTTGTGTATATTACGCCTGACCCACCCAATCGGTATACTTTTAACTACTATCCACAGAATCTAATTTATTTCTAAAGCTCCCGAAGAACACTAGGTTTGGTCCCGAAAGACATTATGTTAGGTTCCGAAGGTAGCCACAGTTTAGGTTAGGTTAGGTCAGGTCAGGTTATTTCATCTGGTGATCAAAAAATTAATTATCCCAATATAATATTATTGAGTTTCCCACCCAATTGGGCTACTTATTGTACATTCTTCATACGATTTCCCAAGTGTGTACAAATTAGCCTAAAACTTGGAAGTATCCCTGTATCTGGCAACACTGTATGCAGAGGCGGGAAATCGGGACCCAGCTAGGAAAGCCGCACTCCCGTTTCAAAGTAAATTCATACAAAAGTAAATACATACAAATAATATTAATTCTTTTTACATATTTCCACAAAAGAAAACAGTTTACAAAATAAAAAGGGAAAGGAAACGGGCGATTTCGGTTCCCAGAAAGTGTGAAAATCGAGGACGCAGATAATCGCAATATTTACCACATTTTATTTACTATACTTCTTCATTTATGATAAGATTAAGTACTGGCATGCATTTACTTCAAGTTACTCTTGTGCATTGTAATCAAAATTCAAACTACTTCAAATTACTTTTTATCATTTATTGACATAAACACTGCCCTGTATTTCATCATCATCATCAAACAAAGCACTGCCATGCATTCATTGTTAATAAATCTTATGCACTTAAATACACTTATGTCTCGGTTTTCATCCCTACACCATCATGGTACTGGTAGCCTACGGCGAATTTATATATTTCAGCACATTATAGAGCATTTAGAACTGATAGTGACGTTGTCTGTGAATGAATATTATCACTGTATATTACTGAGTATAAAAAAAATTCAAAAAAATTAACGGAAGTGGTAAATTCACTATTTGTTTTCGACCTTATTGATAAGGATATATTACAAAGTGCTAGTTATAATTATTTACCTGAATAAAGCTGACACAAACACTATCGGCTTTCCCACAGGTTTAGTTGTCTGAGGACAAGTAGCGTTCCCTTGTAAATAACTAAATATTTAAGGCCGCCATCCGCTGACCGGTCCTCACACACTGTACTGCACTCACTGTGTGGCACGTGTAGCCAGGCACGGCAGGCAGTTCACGTGTAAATAACTAAATATTTAAGGCCGCCATCCGCTGACTGGTCCTCACACACTGTACTGCAAGGCCGCTTGAAGAGTAGGTCTTCCCGCGTCTGTCTCTAAACTCGTCCTACCCCGAGCATGACGTCAGACTGAAGAGAGACAGGATTGGTGACTCCCCTCACCTCACCTCACATCACCTTCACCCAATCAGACCCACGTATTCTCACTCACACTCACAGCCGTTTTCTCAGTCCCTCGGACGGCGCGCTCGGGCGCCCGAGCCCGAGCCTCGGACGCTAGCGCCCGAGCGTGGGTATTCGATTTCTCAGTCAGTCCGAGAGCCCTCCGAGCCTCGTATCCCAGCACGCGAGTGGACTGGTGAGGGTTGGCAACATTGCTCGGGCAGCCTGCGGTGGTTGGTAATGCTTACAGGTCAAATGTAAACAAACCACCTTCATCACCATGGCAACCAGATGTACACCACTGAACTTGGAGCAGAAGTTGTTCCTAGCGACCTTGATTACACACCATCCTATAATAAATTCAAAGAAAGGAGACTATAATGGTATTCTTCAGTGGAAGAAAGCATGGAAGGAAGTGGAGAAACAATACAACATCCACTTCTTCATATGTGAAAGGAAGACAGACAAGTAGCTGAAACGATCCTGGGAATGGATTCGAAGAAAGTAAGTCTAATTTATCATAAGAGCACAGTTATATAGTTATTCTGTTACTTTTATACCAAAGTATGTTGTTCTATATAATTGTCCTTGTCTTAAGACTAATGATGGTGTGAGGTAACCAACCAGGTGAGTTAACAGACCCACTGGCCTACTGGTACCAAATGTAACCCCATACTTTGTCCCAATTGTAAGTTAATTCATGAATCCTAGGGTAATATTGCAACAACCTCTGCTTGTTTTGTTGGTTGTAAGGGTGATATTTTTCATAGCTGGCACATATTAGGTCTCAGATAGAGTTTCACAAGAGGCCCAAATGGCATTTCTAATTAACAATGCTTGAATGTTTCAAAATTTATAATTTTTCATGCATGATCTTATTTGCTGATATAGATTTAATAAATTTATAGGATAATCTCAGAAATCATGCCACCTCATGTATTTAAATGAAAATTGGCAAACTTATACTTCACATTATGCACTATATTATCATGAAGGATTTAGTTGTTGGTCTTGCTCACTTAAGCAATGAAATAGGTCATAAATGTATCTCTTGATCAGCAGATAACATTTGGTCCGTACCGAAGAATGCCAAGGTTAGGTCCAGATTAGGTAAGATCAATTTATTCCTAATTTGTGTATTTTCCCACATCCAAAACCCATAAATTCCCAGGCTCTACCATAAGATTGTAGGAGTAGGAGAAGGGTGGCAGAAGGATTATAATACATAATTTTTCACAAGTAGTTCTTAAAATAAAACCAAACACACAAATGGATGGATGTGTGATTCCATAGTTTTACTCCTAAATTCTTGTCATTTCTCTAATTGGATTATCTTCTCTTTCACAGAATGAAAAAATATCATGCAGAATGTTAAGAAAATTAACCAAACTGGCGGTGGACCTCCTTGAACACCAGCCAAGTTTGATGAGTTGTAGAAAATTGTCCAGGACATCATCCCAGGTTTACTGCTCTTACCACACAAAATTTTTGAGAACTCGTGCTTGTCTCGGTTCCTGGAAGACGATGAAGATGACCCTCAACAGAATAGTAAAGACTGTAGTAAGGATACAAATTTTAATAGTTGTATTACATTAAAGCATAACGTAGATTTTATTACATGTGTCACCACATACATCAAATCATACTGTGAAAAATTGATAGGTCCTGTATTGGTCAGTTCCGTGTATTTGGAATACTGTATAATCTCTAGAAATTTCATTCTTATATTTACTGCACTGCCCAAACATAATTCACAAGCAGGGCCAGACCGTGCCAATTTCTGGTTCGGCTGGAAGAAGCTGGATACTTATGTAGCTTAATTAATGCATTAACAGGTAGAATTGATGGTTCCCTGGAAGAGACAGATGACTGCAGCATTCTCGAGCTATTTTCATTGAGCAAGGTGGATCTTCCTGTGTACAAACCATCATCCATAAGACTGCAGTGTATTCGAGTGCACAAGCCATCTACTCAGCTTGCAGCCTCATCTCCTCAGCATATATTTGAATACATATATTTCTTGTGAATAAATCTCTTCTAATCCTGGTCTACAGCTATAGCTGCAGCAGTCAACTTTGACCCTTAAATCATGGTACCTTGGCAACACAACACTGTACCGTACTTTACCATTGAAGTGTCACCAGAGTACAATAATTTTAAGGTCAGAGTCAGCTGTCGTTACTATAGTTTGTTTATTGGTTAATTAGTAAACTCAAATATTTATTTCCATCACATTTTATTTAGTGAAATTTGAATTCATATATATAGTATAATATAATAATATCCTGAATTATGTCATATATAAATTACATACCTTAATAAAATAGATACTTCTAATCACTGATTCTTCATTTACTTTTCTCAGTGCTTTGAAATCTATAAGAAAACAGTGTATTATGCAGACTTACATGTATATTATAATTTAAAGAGTATGAATGATATTATGGAGACTTACATGTAAATTATAATTTAAAGAGTATGAATGATATTATTGAGACTTACATGTAAATTATAATTTAAAGAGCATGAATGATATTATGCATACTTATATGTAAAATATAATTTAAAGAGTATGAATGATATTATGGAGATTTACACGTAAAATTTTAGAGAGGAATCCCACTGCTTAAACATTAAGAGACATATATCCTTTTCTGCAATGATATAGCTCGGCATTATTACCTCCTGGACTCTGGATTTTAATATGGCTACAGTCTATGGATTCAATCACTCCAGGCATATATGAAACGCCTCCACAATTATCTGCGTTTCATTCTGTCCAGGAAATTTAATATATCTTGGAGTCAGATGAGCAATAGCAGTTGCTATCCTCTTTACCGATGCTGTGGACATCTCCAGGCAATCCCCCATTGATATATGAAAGTTTCCAGTTGCCATGTATCTCAGTACAGCAAGAAGCTGAAGATACTGTGGTACACTACATCCTATAAGACAATGGAAGAAAAAATTAGTTACTTAAATGTTGATTATGAAATGGACGCACAATAAAGAAACATATCATAAACTGAGTAGCACTGAAGACAAAATGTACTGAAAATTAAAAAGTAAACAATATCTTAACACTGTAAATGTATGCTATGGTTTAGCAAAATATCTGAGAATCTCTGTACCGGTATGTATTTCTTGCTCTTTATATATATATATATATATATATATATATATATATATATATATATATATATATATATATATATATATATATATATATATATATATATATATATATATATATATATATGTAATTCATTGCCAATTATCCCAAATAATATGTTTTTCCCCACCCATAAGATTATTGGCTAGGGGATATGTATACAAGTGATTTCCACTCAATATTATAGATAAAAATGAACAGAACAACAAATATGTATGAAAATCTGCAGCTCTTCATAGATTGTTGTTTTTCCTTATAAGGGAAATTGTAGTTCTGTTCTGTGGCTAAACTATATGTTTACCCTTAACTTACCACTACCATTAGCAACTCTTGGCAAACGAGGTCTGATTTCCTAAAGAAAGTCACTCACTGCATCCTTGGACAATCTGAATCTCTGAATAAATTCGTGTTCAGTTAGGTATGCCATGGCACAATTGGGGGTAACCTTCTTGACTGCAACTCCTCCTTATTAAGCTTATCCAATATTCCAGCAAAGATCTCGTGCAGGACGTCCTGAAAATGTGCATTTATACTTTAAGTTACAGAAAGATTACAGTACACAATAACCATAAATAAATAAATCACTTAATGAATCCTTAACTGTTAACTTAATATTGTACTCTCATCATCTCATGAATGGAATATATAGAAATTAGTAAGTATTTACCATTGTTTTTCAACTGATGATGCAGGAATTCAACTGGAATTTGGTTGACAGCTTGACACAGCCTTGCTGGTGCTGGCTGATGAATGTTGTTGTTGTTGATGGCTATAATTAGTGAGGGTACCACAATATTCTTGTAAATGCTTAGGTATATCCAAAAATATACTAATTACAGGCATTATATCATGTAAATAAAATTTATTGGTACTTTTCTGACAGATTTAAGAGGAAAGAATATGCTTTATTATGAAATAGAGATTATTTATAGTGCAGGCTGCCCGACTCGGGCGAGCACTGGGAGGGGTAGAGTTCCCGAGCCCAGGCGCCCGAGTGTTCCAATAATGTGGTCGGGAAGAGGGCTCGGACGGCCTCAGAAACACCACTGAGAAAACCAAAACTCGCTCGGGTGCTAGCAAACGAGGCTCGGGCGGGTGGTCCGAGCCAAGATCTAGAATACCAGGTCTGCTCATCGCGCATATCGGGCCGGGCTGGTGACGTCGATTGGCCCCCAAACTGAGGCCGCTCTCTGTCTACCAAATATGGGATGGAATAGTAGTCTCTATGGTGGGGGTACATTAGGGTCAATATTAGCGACCTCTCTCATTTCAGTGGCAAAAATGCCTAACTTTCTTGCCAAAATTCAGGGCTTAGACTCAATGTAGGCGAATCGTTTTTGTTTCTAAAATTTCTTCATATGTATAGGTATCGAAAGTTCTCAGTAGAAGTTTTCCAGAAATTACATATAAGCATAGAAATTGTGCTGTGAAAATAGCAAATATATACAGGAACAAACCTTCATTCTGGCTGCGTATGGAAAACGAAAATATTTTAATCCTTATCAAATCACTTCATACCTCCGCCTCCAACACACACACACACACACACTTGATTTGAGTTGAATGTTACATAGTTCATATTCAGACACCGTCGTTTTTATGTATTAATTTATGTATTAATGTATTAATTTATGTATTAATTTTAGTTTTAAATATTATACATTATTTTACTTAGTTAAGGCCCATGTAATTATATTTGATTAGATTTTGGTGTTTGTATTAGCTACAATAGATTATGAAAAGTAAATTATCATCTATTTTTTCTATACTGTCCCTACTGAGAAATATAAACACATATAAAAATATGTGTGTGTGTGTGTGTTGGAGGTGGGGGTGTTTAAAGGATTTGATAAGGTGAGTCAGGTAAGGATTAAAATACTTCCATTTTCTATACGCGGGCAGAGAGAAGGAATTCTCCCGGGTATATATATGCTGTTTTCACATCACTATTTCTAGTCCTATTTTTAATTTCTCGAAAACCTCCACTGAGAACTTTCGATCCCTATGCTTTTAAAAAAAATTTAGAAACAAAAACGATTCACCTACACAAAGTCTAAACCATGAATTTTGGCAAGAAAGTAAGGCATTTTAGTCAGTGAAATGTGAGGGGCCGCTAGTATTGACCCGTATGTACCCCGATCATAGAGACTACTATCCCGTAAATAGTACAAGAAAGGTAGGTATTTTTAATTGGCAATAGTTTTATTAGGTAGGGTATTGGTAACAGTGATATGTCCCGTAAGAGAAAGTGACGGTATTTATTGAAAGAATTACCGTTTTGTAGCAGTGTTGCCAGATCCGGCTAGGTCCCAGTACTTTGCCCTGGTCATTTTCTGTACTTTACCACGGTTATTTCCCGGTAGTTTGCCCAGGTTAGGTCCCGGTAGTCTGCCCAGGTTAGGTCCCGGTAGTCTGATGCGGTCTAGGTTAGGTTAGGTCAGGTCAGGTCAGGTCAGGCTAATTTCAAAATGCCCCATTTGAATATGCCCTATTTTGGAAATGGGGCATTTGTGGAGAAAATGCCATAGAAGAAAATAGTCGTAGAATGGTCTAAAATAGTGGGTAATGAAGGTAGAAAAACCGTACCCAATAACGGTAATTCATTCAATATTTACCAGTGACATACACACGTAAACATTCATACATACATACATAAATATGTATCTATGTAAATATATATATAAATATATGTATGTATGTGTGTATGCTCTGTTGAAAAAGTGACATACATACACACAAACATACATACAAACAACAACAACGACTTTGTACCGGTATGTATGTGTGTGTGTGTTTGTGTATGTATATATGTTTGTTTGTATGTATATGTGTGTATATTCTATTATATGTGCGTATGTATATATATGTGTGTATGTATGTATGTATGTATATCAAATTCAGGCTAGTATATCATAAACATACATACATACATACACGAGTATATCACAAACATACATACATACACGAGTATATCACACACATACATACATACACACACATACATACATACATACATGTATACTCAGTGCTAGAATATATATGTGTATGTATGTATGTATATGTATGTATATGTGTGTATGTATGTATGTATATGTGTGTCTATGTGTCTATGTATGTATGTATATGTGTGTCTATGTATGTGTGTATGTATGTATATATGTGTATGTATGTATATATGTATGTATGTATATATGTATATGTGTATGTATGTATATATGTATGTATGTATATATTATTATTATCATTTTTATTATCATCATTATTATTATATATATTTTTTATTATTATTAATATATATATCATTACTTTCAGATTAAGAGAGAGAGATAAAGAAAGAGAGCTATCTTTAATAATGGACAAAATATCTTCATTAGTAAATATAGTAAGTAAAATATTTTTATATTTATGAATTAAGTAATTATTATTATATATACTAATTAAATTTATATATATATATATATATATATATATATATATATATATATTAGTATTTATATATATTTCTTTATTTATTAATTAATTTATATATATTTAAATTAGGTTAGGTTAATATTAAATTTAATTAGGTTAGGTTAGGTTAATATTAAATTTAATTAGGTTAGGTTAGGTTAATGTTAAAATTAGGTTAATGGTTAGGTTACGTTAATATTAAATTTAATTAGGTTAGGTTAGGTTAATGTTAAAATTAGGTTAATGGTTAGGTTAGGTTAGGTTAATATTAAATTTAATTAGGTTAGGTTAGGTTAATATTAAATTTAATTAGGTTAGGTTAGGTTAATGTTAAAATTAGGTTAATGGTTAGGTTAATATTAAATTTAATTAGGTTAGGTTAGGTTAATATTAAATTTAATTAGGTTAGGTTAGGTTAGTATTAAATATAATTAGGATAGGTTAGGTTAATGTTAAAATTAGGTTAATGGTTAGGTTAATATTAAATTAGATTAGGTTAGGTAAAGTTAATATTAAATTTTAATTGGTTAGGTAAAGTTAATATTAAATTTTAATTGGGTAAGTTAGGTTAGGTTAGGTTAATATTAAATTTGAATTGGTTAGGTTAGGTTAAGTTACAAGGACAAGTAGCACCTCAAAAGGTCTTACGACCCATACCAAGGAGTCTTACGAAGTTAGGTTAATATTAAATTTGAATTGGTTAGGTTAGGTTAAGTTAGGTTAGGTTAGGTTAATATTAAATTTAAATTGGTTAAGTTAGGTTAGGTTAGGTTAGGTTAGGTTAGGTTAATATTAAATTTTAATTGGTTAGGTTAGGTTAAGTTAGGTTAGGTTAATATTAAATTTTAATTGGTTAGGTTAAGTTAGGTTAGCTTAGGTTAGGTTAAGTTAATATTAAATTTTAATTGGTTAGGATAGGTTAATATTAAAATTAGGTTAATGGCTGTCACATCAACTGTACACTTTCTAAATAAAAGTATCAGCATAATAATAATAGTAATAATAATAATAATAATAATATTAGTAATGATTTTTCTTTCCTTGCTGTCCTCTTTTGTTTGAATTAATGCCAATGCTTTTTTTAGAGAGTGTATACACACATACATTACATACATATACCAGTACACACACACACACACATTACATACATATACAAGTACACACACACACACACACAGGGCTGAGACAGGGATGTGTTATGTCACCATGGTTGTTCAATATATATATGGATGGTTTTATGAGAGAGGTGAAAGCCAAAGTGAATGGTCTGGGGGCGAAGTTGAAGCTGAATGAAGCAAACTGGTCCCTGGTGGCAAGTTTGTTTGCGGATGACACTGTGTTGATGGCTGAGAATGAAAGCAATTTACAGAGAGTGGTGGACGAATTTCAGTCTGTGTGTAACTGAAGGTGAATGTAGGTAAAAGTAAAGTGATGGTATTTGAGAGAGCAGAAACTGAAGTGATTGACTTTGCTACACCTTACAGAGTGGCTGTACCAACTGGGACGAAGTGTGAGATAACTCTGAGGGGTGAGAGGATGGAGGAAGTGAAGGAGTTTAAGTATCTGGGTACAGTTATGTGTAAACATGGAAGTATGGAAGGAGAAATTAGGGAGAGAGCAGTGAAGGGTTTACAGGTCATAGGATCACTGGTCAGGATTATGAAGGGTAGAAGTGTGAGTATGGAAGTGAAAAGGGGACTACGAAATAGTATAATCCTGCCAACACTGACATATGCATTAGAGTCATGGACATGGAGTAGGGCTCATCAGTCTAAAATAGGTGCTGTGGAAATGAGTTACTTGAGAGGAGCATGTGGGTTGTCTAGGTGGGATGGAGAAAGTAATAAGAGTGTGTATGAGAGATGTGGTATGAGTGAGAAGGCAATTGGTATTGAGTGTGGAGTGGTTGAGAGAGTGAAGCGTAATACACTGAGGTGGTTTGGACATGTAGAGAGAATGCAAGGTGAGGAGTTTGTAAAGAAGGTGTATGGAAGTAAAGTTGTGGGACCTGGTGTGAGAGGCAGACCACCGGTTAGATGGCAGAACAGAGTGGAAGAGTATGTAAGGGAGAGAAACATGAGGGGTAGAGGAGGATATGACCAAGTAAGAAGGGAGTGTTGGAACAGGGAAAACTGGAGACACTTCTGCCGTGGCCTTCCCCTTGGGAGGAGTTCCCGGAGGGAATGAGGCATCAGAGCTATAGATAGATATATAGTTTATTTAGCAGTAGTTCTTTGTTTGCTTCAATAGCATGAATTAGTTTTTTGGGAGTGTTGAACTTTGTAATTTTTTTATAAATATTTGTCAAGTTCTATTAACCCTTAAAAGCCGATGGACGTATTAATACGTCACCAAAAATTTTGACCTTGAAGCCGATGGACGTATATATATGACGGGCTATAAAAGACTGCATGGGCTGTATCTAGCCACTTTATTGGTACCACTGATCTTATCTGAGCTGAAGCTACGAGTCTTTGTGTATACTGGTGTCACGTGACCCTCTGGGGTGTGGGGGGAGACCAGAATAGCCTCGTGTCTCTCAGCATAGCAGCTCACCCAAACCCCCCTCTACTCCCTCTCCTGGGCTCCACATCCTTACATATAGATTTTTCCAGCCTTGTTTACACAAGCTACTCCTGTATATAAACTTGACAGCTCGCCACAAAACTACATGAGCATGTGTTATGTATTTTTACCCTCAGATACTGTTTTTTTGTTGTTTTCATGTCCATTCAGGTGAATATGATATATATTTTATTCACTTTTACTCAGAAATTCGTAAATAATGCAATTATATATATTTTTATGCCTTTTAAAAAATTATTTAGTCATATTTCATCGTTTTTAAGGTAGAATAGGCTGTCTTGCAAGCCTTGCTATGCAAGTATGCATACTTTAAATCAATGCTATATGCAAACCAGTGGACATAAGAGACTCTAGATTTCAGATTCTGGTGTGTAAAATAAAGCTCTACAAATCCATAAGAACAAAATTTACCTCTGTGATACTTTAAAAATGACCCTGGTTTTTCTAAACAAGGAGGGAAACACACCTAGACAAAGACAAAACTCATTAATTCATTAATAACTTGTAATGAACCTCTGGTGTGTGTGTAACAATTATAATGTAACTCTTCCATAAACTCCTTCATGAACCAATGTATGAAACAAATTAATTTATACTTTGTAGGTTTGAGGTAAACATAATAAGAACAATGAAAATGAAATGTCATTTACTCTCCTTATTGTTGATCAGGACATGTGAATGAAACTATTATGTCTTATTGAGATTTCTGTCTTTATTACAGGAGTGGCAAGTCTTCAATACAAAAAGTTGTTTTCCACAAAATGACACCAAAAAAAACCCTTTCTTTGGAGTCAACAAACAAGATAGAGTCTGAAAACATCTCCAACTCTTCCTTTGTACAGTTCAAGATTTTGGACTTCCCAGGTCAGATTGACTTCTTTGAAAAACCATCCTTTGACTCAGAGAAAATATTTGGTGGACATGGAGCTCTGGTGTTTGTTATTGATGCTCAAGTGAGTTGTTGTTGTTGTTGTTGAAGCTGTCTGGCCGAGTTGTAATTATGGTTGGTAATTTACTCACTTTGTCAATGGCTCAATGAACATTATTCATTTTTTATATGTAGTTTTTTATTTCTATATTGAAGAAGGTGAGTCCACTAAAAATCCTTGCAAATGAAATAGAATGAAAGGTTCAGAAGGTCCATTTTCATTTGAAATGCCTAGACCCTCACAGGTCAGGTGTGGCCGAGTGGTTAGTGTTCTGGACTCATAACCTAGAAGTCGGAAGATCGATTCCTCTCAGGTGAGGACCTGAGAATATTTACTCTTCCAATTTGAGTTTGAGGCACTAACTATAAGGCCACTAAACTTCGTAAAACACCCTCACTGGTACCATAACAACTGCAGTATTTGGGAATTACCCTCACTTCCCTCCCTCTGTGGCTGGGTACCAGTTCGGAAGTTGTGACGTGTGTGTGTGAGTAGCAGTTGACCTGGGCCATGGTAACGGGCTTGATAAACCAATGTCCAGTGTTGGAACATACAGTATATATATAAAAAAAAAAAGTAGAATGTTCCAGAGTTGTTAAAGCATTAGAGTTGATAAGGTAATGAAGGTGTGGATGGACACAAACCATCCATTCATAACTTTCAAGTTGTAACTGACACAAGTAAAGGAATCCAGTGCTACTATAATAGTGGTCATTCTTTAGTACCACATACAGTCTGTCAATGTTCCAGATACCTCACCCTCGCTCAGGGACTCACAGTTTTATCTGGTAACACTTTGAGTAGTAGGCAGGAAATTATATTGTGGCAACACCGGGTTATATATTTGTTGCCAATAATTTGATTTTTCTTTCGGTATTTACGCCTATCGAAGAACTTTTGATTACATTTTATTATCTCATATGGCAGTGTGTACTACATCAATAATATAGATATGCATCCTTATCCTTGTTTAATATATACCCTGAAATTTATACAGCCGATATCAGATCAGATCACTGTAAAATACCCCTGCCTACTACTCAAAGTGTTACCAGATAAATCTGCGAGTCCCTGAGCGAGGGTGGGGTATCTAGAACATTAACAGAGTAAGATATGGTTGTTTGAGTTTGTACAGTCACAATCAAATAACCACCGACACTTTCCTTCCATCGTGCAAATAGATCAGTATCATATCAAAATACAGTCATACAACACCTTATGTCAACTCAACCCCTTCAATTATTATTATGAGGTGCAGCAAAATCATACACGAGTTGTTCTTTATTACCAAGATATTTACAACGATGGAAGGAAAATGTCGTCGGTTATTTCATTGTGGCTGTACATGAGATCTCGGTACTATAGTTTGTATTGTATATCAGGTTGACTACATGGAAGCACTGAACAGACTCCACCAGACAGTTCTAAGAGCACACTAAGTCAACCCACACCTCAAGTTTGAAGTTTTTATACACAAAGTGGACGGCCTCTCTGATGACATCAAGTTTGAAACACAACGAGACATTCACCAACGTGCCAATGATAAACTTAGTAATTCAGGTAAGGAACAAACCTAACCTATGGTGAAATGTGTTTATTCGATGATTAACCTTTATGTTATCTTTGAAGACGTGATGAGTGAGGCGATACGACATTTGCCGCCGACTGTACAGCCGAGCCCGAGAATTCGCGACCGCGTACTTAGATATTTATGCCATTTGAGCTGGTTATATTTATTTGGGGAGGAATCAGAGTAGGTGGAACATAGTAGAGGGACATGATACAATCTTTCACCTACAATGACACCTTCCCCACACAGTGTTACCAGCTCAGATGATATAAACATCTAAGTACGTGGTCGCGAATTTTCAGGCTCGGCTGTACCTCCAGTCATAATTATAAGAGTCTGGTTCCAGTATGCTGTAGCCAAAATTGTTGTCCTTCCATAATTATTCATTTAGCCAATAATAATTTGTTTATATTTCAGGTATGGAACAAATCCACCTCAGCTTCTACTTAAGGACCCTGTGATCGTGTATGAAAATTGGAGGCTTCTGAATTCTCCTGATTATGCCACGAAACAAGCTCCTTCCAAATAGGTGTGTGTGTTTCGTGGCAATATTTGAAGGACTCGCTAACCTCCATTTTTCTGACTACATCACAGGGTCCCTTAACATCCATCTATGACCACAGTATATTTGAGGCCTTCAGTAAAGTTGTCCAGAAATTGACACCTCAGCTGCCCACACTTGAAAACCTATTAAATATCTTCATATCTGTGAGTTTATATTTGTTGTTGTTGTTGTTGTTGAAGTTCCTCAAGCTGTCTGGCCGAGCAGCCCCGAGCTCCTGAGGAAGGTCATGGCCTGAACCGGGCTTTCCCACAGTGCCCTCAGAGATTGTATGTTGTGTTGTTGGTGAGTGTGGTTGTGTGTGTTGCAGTCTTCAATAATGTGTTTAATAGAATGGGGTGTTGTGTTGTGTTGTTGGTGAGTGTGGTTGTGTGTGTTGCAGTCTTCAATAATGTGTTTAATAGAATGGGGTGTTGTGTTGTGTTGTTGGTGAGTGTGGTTGTGTGTGTTGCAGTCTTCAATAATGTGTTTAATAGAATGGGGTGTTGTGTTGTGTTGTTGGTGAGTGTGGTTGTGTACGTTGCAGTCTTCAATAATGTGTTTAATAGAATGGGGTGTTGTGTTGTGTTGTTGGTGAGTGTGGTTGTGTACGTTGCAGTCTTCAATAATGTGTTTAATAGAATGGGGTGCTGTGTTGTGTTGTTGGTGAGTGTGTTTGTGTGTGTTGCAGTCTTTAATAATGTGTTTAATAGAATGGGGTGCTGTGTTGCATCCCGGACAGTTGTGGACAATAATTCCTTATCACATTTGAGGAGCTGAGGAGTAAAATGGTGTAACCCACAAATCAGCCATATTTGAGTTACCCTCTGATGATTTAAAAACAAAAATTAATAATATATGTACCAAAAAATCATATTATCCTCTCTTCCAAAATGTTCAAATGGTATATCTTAATTAGGTATTTAAACTATTCCTCTACTTTAACCCATTTTTTGGTTAGGGCCTTTTACATTGCAACTTCTCATTTGTCAAACTTCCAATTGCAAATGAAATAGGAAGGGCAGTCAATGAAGTGTGGACTCTTACAAACGCCACAGAAACTCTACAGACAAACCCATCCCATACTTCACTCTCGTTCTCACAAGTTAAATATTAATTGTATTTTGTATTTTATGACCTAGACCCATGAAAAGTTTTCATAATGCCCAATCATCCTGTAAAGTTTGATTAAATTCTATTTGTAACTATTTGAAGAATAAGAAAACAGACACAAGTGCACATAAAACATTTTGCAAACTCCGCAAAATTCATTCTTATATATATATATAAAATTCACTCTAATAAAATGAAAAAAAAAAAAATGGTTGTTATAGTGAAGGATTTTGTTGTTTTTTCCAGAACTCGTGTATAGAGAAGGCGTTCCTGTTTGATGTTTTATCCAAGATCTACATTGCCACCGACTCCTCACCCGTAGACATGCAAAGCTATGAGTTGTGTTGCAAGATGATTGATGTTGTCATTGATATCTCGGACATATATGGGTACGTAAGGCACAAGTTTTATGTATACAGTATTTTTTAGTGTAAGTTAAGTTAGAATTATGTATACAGTATCTTTATATTGTAAGTTAGGTTAGAATTATGTATACAGTATCTTTATATTGTAAGTTAGGTTAGAATTATGTATATGTTAAGTCAGAATTATGTATACTGTACCGTATCTCAGAATTATGTATACAGTATCTTTATATTGTAAGTTAGGTTAGAATTTCATATACAGTATCTTTATATGTTATAAATTAAGTCAGAATAAATATATACAGTATCTTTATATTGTAAGTTAAGTAAGAATTATGAATACAGTATCTTTATATTGTAAATTAAGTTGGAATTCTGTATAGAGTATCTCAGAGTTACGTATACAGTATTTTTATATTGTAAGTTAAATAAGAATTATGAATACCATATATTTTTGTGTTGTAAGGCCTATGTGTGTGTCAGATAATGGGTGGTATGCAAGAATATTCACGGTGTACTGTATACGATGGTGTGGTACCAATATGAAGGCTCCATAGACAAAACAACAGAGCCACCGTGGCCATCGTATATACCATGGATGTCCTTGCATACGACCCAGTGTTAGACCTTTCTTGTACAGTCAACAAAAAAGTACAGGAACCAACCTTACATGGAAATTAAATCAAATTATCCATAGGAAGGTTCCAATATTCTTTTTGCCGACTGTACTTGGGAAACAGTAAATAAATCTGGAGCAAATGATTCCTCCAAACTATAATTCCAGGCAACAGGATAGCATTATTTTGGCTGTATAATAATGTGTTTATACTTAGCTGAACTAATCCAAAATAGGGGATGAAACAGGACCAGATGAACAAAAATAATGGTGACCCGTTGCCCAGAATAGTTTGGACTCTCCCCACAAGATTAATTTGTAGTGGTAGCGTGTGTCATCGGATTGTATATAAGAACATTACATTCTTACATACAACCCATCATTTTATTACACCATACTCAACACCAATTACTATACATTCTTACATACAACCCATCATTTTATTACACCATACTCAACACCAATTACTATACATTCTTACATACAACCCATCATTTTATTACACCATACTCAACACCAATTACTCTACATTCTTACATACAACCCATCATTTTATTACACCATACTCAACACCAATTACTATACATTCTTACATACAACCCATAATTTTATTACACCATACTCAACACCAATTACTATACATTCTTACATACAACCCATCATTTTATTACACCATACTCAACACCAATTACTATACATTCTTACATACAACCCATCATTTTATTACACCATACTCAACACCAATTACTATACATTCTTACATACAACCCATCATTTTATTACACCATACTCAACACCAATTACTATACATTCTTACATACAACCCATCATTTTATTACACCATACTCAACACCAATTACTCTACATTCTTACATACAACCCATCATTTTATTACACCATACTCAACACCAATTACTATACATTCTTACATACAACCCATCATTTTATTACACCATACTCAACACCAATTACTATACATTCTTACATACAACCCATTATTTTATTACACCATACTCAACACCAATTACTATACAATCTTACATACAACCCATCATTTTATTACACCATACTCAACACCAATTACTATACATTCTTACATACAACCCATCATTTTATTACACCATACTCAACACCAATTACTATACATTCTTACATACAACCCATCATTTTATTACACCATACTCAACACCAATTACTATACATTCTTACATACAACCCATCATTTTATTACACCATACTCAACACCAATTACTATACATTCTTACATACAACCCATCATTTTATTACACCATACTCAACACCAATTACTATACATTCTTACATACAACCCATCATTTTATTACACCATACTCAACACCAAATTACTATACATTCTTACATACAACCCATCATTTTATTACACCATACTCAACACCAATTACTATACATTCTTACATACAACCCATCATTTTATTACACCATACTCAACACAAATTACTATACTCTACATTCTACATACAACCCATCATTTTATTACACCATACTCAACACCAATTACTATACATTCTTACATACAACCCATCAATTTATTACACCATACTCAACACCAATTACTATACACGTGAGGTGTACTGCAACCGGAGGCCTTTTTTTTTTTTTTTTTTTTTTTTTTTTTTTTTTTTTCCCACTGCTGTGTGGACCGCCAGCACACGGGGGTGCATTTCCCTTTGCATGCAGCAGTGTAAACTCCCTCCCCTTATGATCCCTTCAGGGCTGGTTTCATGGAAGGTACGGCCCCACTTGTAGCTCTTGTGGTAACGTGGACTTGGGCCCACAGCACTGGCTGTGGGATTAAAGCCTTCCCCCCAATCTCCCTGGCGGTCGGAGGCCCCCAGACTCCCTGGTCCAGTAAGCTCTGGTCCCATTTCCTTGGGATGTGCTTCGGTAGCCCAGGCATATAGGGCCAGCCCCTCCTTTATTTTAATTTGTTTTTCACTGCGACCAGAGTGTACCAGGGGTCTGTGGGGCAGGAGGCCATTCTGCCCCCGGGAGAACATCAACAACAACAACTATACATTCTTACATACAACCCATCATTTTATTACACCATACGCAACACCAATTACTATACATTCTTACATACAACCCATCATTTTATTAGACTGATATATGTGTGTATTTATGACAGGAAGGGCGATGGTATACAGGTCCCATTTGACAAGGGGAGTTCCAGTATCATCAAATTAAACAATGCTAC
>JAWQEG010002634.1:42500-105593 GCA_033782935.1 Petrolisthes cinctipes | reverse complement strand
TAACCTAACCTAACCTAACCTAACCTAACCTAACCTAACCTAACCTAACCTAACCTAACCTAACCTAACCTAACCTAACCTAACCTAACCTAACCTAACCTAACCTAACCTAACCTAACCTAACCTAACCTAACCTAACCTAACCTAACCTAACCTAACCTAACCTAACCTAACCTAACCTAACCTAACCTAACCTAACCTAACCTAACCTAACCTAACCTAACCTAACCTAACCTAACCTAACCTAACCTAACCTAACCTAACCTAACCTAACCTAACCTAACCTAACCTAACCTAACCTAACCTAACCTAACCTAACCTAACCTAACCTAACCTAACCTAACCTAACCTAACCTAACCTAACCTAACCTAACCTAACCTAACCTAACCTAACCTAACCTAACCTAACCTAACCTAACCTAACCTAACCTAACCTAACCTAACCTAACCTAACCTAACCTAACCTAACCTAACCTAACCTAACCTAACCTAACCTAACCTAACCTAACCTAACCTAACCTAACCTAACCTAACCTAACCTAACCTAACCTAACCTAACCTAACCTAACCTAACCTAACCTAACCTAACCTAACCTAACCTAACCTAACCTAACCTAACCTAACCTAACCTAACCTAACCTAACCTAACCTAACCTAACCTAACCTAACCTAACCTAACCTAACCTAACCTAACCTAACCTAACCTAACCTAACCTAACCTAACCTAACCTAACCTAACCTAACCTAACCTAACCTAACCTAACCTAACCTAACCTAACCTAACCTAACCTAACCTAACCTAACCTAACCTAACCTAACCTAACCTAACCTAACCTAACCTAACCTAACCTAACCTAACCTAACCTAACCTAACCTAACCTAACCTAACCTAACCTAACCTAACCTAACCTAACCTAACCTAACCTAACCTAACCTAACCTAACCTAACCTAACCTAACCTAACCTAACCTAACCTAACCTAACCTAACCTAACCTAACCTAACCTAACCTAACCTAACCTAACCTAACCTAACCTAACCTAACCTAACCTAACCTAACCTAACCTAACCTAACCTAACCTAACCTAACCTAACCTAACCTAACCTAACCTAACCTAACCTAACCTAACCTAACCTAACCTAACCTAACCTAACCTAACCTAACCTAACCTAACCTAACCTAACCTAACCTAACCTAACCTAACCTAACCTAACCTAACCTAACCTAACCTAACCTAACCTAACCTAACCTAACCTAACCTAACCTAACCTAACCTAACCTAACCTAAGCCTAACCTAACCTAACCTAACCTAACCTAACCTAACCTAACCTAACCTAACCTAACCTAACCTAACCTAACCTAACCTAACCTAACCTAACCTAACCTAACCTAACCTAACCTAACCTAACCTAACCTAACCTAACCTAACCTAACCTAACCTAACCTAACCTAACCTAACCTAACCTAACCTAACCTAACCTAACCTAACCTAACCTAACCTAACCTAACCTAACCTAACCTAACCTAACCTAACCTAACCTAACCTAACCTAACCTAACCTAACCTAACCTAACCTAACCTAACCTAACCTAACCTAACCTAACCTAACCTAACCTAACCTAACCTAACCTAACCTAACCTAACCTAACCTAACCTAACCTAACCTAACCTAACCTAACCTAACCTAACCTAACCTAACCTAACCTAACCTAACCTAACCTAACCTAACCTAACCTAACCTAACCTAACCTAACCTAACCTAACCTAACCTAACCTAACCTAACCTAACCTAACCTAACCTAACCTAACCTAACCTAACCTAACCTAACCTAACCTAACCTAACCTAACCTAACCTAACCTAACCTAACCTAACCTAACCTAACCTAACCTAACCTAACCTAACCTAACCTAACCTAACCTAACCTAACCTAACCTAACCTAACCTAACCTAACCTAACCTAACCTAACCTAACCTAACCTAACCTAACCTAACCTAACCTAACCTAACCTAACCTAACCTAACCTAACCTAACCTAACCTAACCTAACCTAACCTAACCTAACCTAACCTAACCTAACCTAACCTAACCTAACCTAACCTAACCTAACCTAACCTAACCTAACCTAACCTAACCTAACCTAACCTAACCTAACCTAACCTAACCTAACCTAACCTAACCTAACCTAACCTAACCTAACCTAACCTAACCTAACCTAACCTAACCTAACCTAACCTAACCTAACCTAACCTAACCTAACCTAACCTAACCTAACCTAACCTAACCTAACCTAACCTAACCTAACCTAACCTAACCTAACCTAACCTAACCTAACCTAACCTAACCTAACCTAACCTAACCTAACCTAACCTAACCTAACCTAACCTAACCTAACCTAACCTAACCTAACCTAACCTAACCTAACCTAACCTAACCTAACCTAACCTAACCTAACCTAACCTAACCTAACCTAACCTAACCTAACCTAACCTAACCTAACCTAACCTAACCTAACCTAACCTAACCTAACCTAACCTAACCTAACCTAACCTAACCTAACCTAACCTAACCTAACCTAACCTAACCTAACCTAACCTAACCTAACCTAACCTAACCTAACCTAACCTAACCTAACCTAACCTAACCTAACCTAACCTAACCTAACCTAACCTAACCTAACCTAACCTAACCTAACCTAACCTAACCTAACCTAACCTAACCTAACCTAACCTAACCTAACCTAACCTAACCTAACCTAACCTAACCTAACCTAACCTAACCTAACCTAACCTAACCTAACCTAACCTAACCTAACCTAACCTAACCTAACCTAACCTAACCTAACCTAACCTAACCTAACCTAACCTAACCTAACCTAACCTAACCTAACCTAACCTAACCTAACCTAACCTAACCTAACCTAACCTAACCTAACCTAACCTAACCTAACCTAACCTAACCTAACCTAACCTAACCTAACCTAACCTAACCTAACCTAACCTAACCTAACCTAACCTAACCTAACCTAACCTAACCTAACCTAACCTAACCTAACCTAACCTAACCTAACCTAACCTAACCTAACCTAACCTAACCTAACCTAACCTAACCTAACCTAACCTAACCTAACCTAACCTAACCTAACCTAACCTAACCTAACCTAACCTAACCTAACCTAACCTAACCTAACCTAACCTAACCTAACCTAACCTAACCTAACCTAACCTAACCTAACCTAACCTAACCTAACCTAACCTAACCTAACCTAACCTAACCTAACCTAACCTAACCTAACCTAACCTAACCTAACCTAACCTAACCTAACCTAACCTAACCTAACCTAACCTAACCTAACCTAACCTAACCTAACCTAACCTAACCTAACCTAACCTAACCTAACCTAACCTAACCTAACCTAACCTAACCTAACCTAACCTAACCTAACCTAACCTAACCTAACCTAACCTAACCTAACCTAACCTAACCTAACCTAACCTAACCTAACCTAACCTAACCTAACCTAACCTAACCTAACCTAACCTAACCTAACCTAACCTAACCTAACCTAACCTAACCTAACCTAACCTAACCTAACCTAACCTAACCTAACCTAACCTAACCTAACCTAACCTAACCTAACCTAACCTAACCTAACCTAACCTAACCTAACCTAACCTAACCTAACCTAACCTAACCTAACCTAACCTAACCTAACCTAACCTAACCTAACCTAACCTAACCTAACCTAACCTAACCTAACCTAACCTAACCTAACCTAACCTAACCTAACCTAACCTAACCTAACCTAACCTAACCTAACCTAACCTAACCTAACCTAACCTAACCTAACCTAACCTAACCTAACCTAACCTAACCTAACCTAACCTAACCTAACCTAACCTAACCTAACCTAACCTAACCTAACCTAACCTAACCTAACCTAACCTAACCTAACCTAACCTAACCTAACCTAACCTAACCTAACCTAACCTAACCTAACCTAACCTAACCTAACCTAACCTAACCTAACCTAACCTAACCTAACCTAACCTAACCTAACCTAACCTAACCTAACCTAACCTAACCTAACCTAACCTAACCTAACCTAACCTAACCTAACCTAACCTAACCTAACCTAACCTAACCTAACCTAACCTAACCTAACCTAACCTAACCTAACCTAACCTAACCTAACCTAACCTAACCTAACCTAACCTAACCTAACCTAACCTAACCTAACCTAACCTAACCTAACCTAACCTAACCTAACCTAACCTAACCTAACCTAACCTAACCTAACCTAACCTAACCTAACCTAACCTAACCTAACCTAACCTAACCTAACCTAACCTAACCTAACCTAACCTAACCTAACCTAACCTAACCTAACCTAACCTAACCTAACCTAACCTAACCTAACCTAACCTAACCTAACCTAACCTAACCTAACCTAACCTAACCTAACCTAACCTAACCTAACCTAACCTAACCTAACCTAACCTAACCTAACCTAACCTAACCTAACCTAACCTAACCTAACCTAACCTAACCTAACCTAACCTAACCTAACCTAACCTAACCTAACCTAACCTAACCTAACCTAACCTAACCTAACCTAACCTAACCTAACCTAACCTAACCTAACCTAACCTAACCTAACCTAACCTAACCTAACCTAACCTAACCTAACCTAACCTAACCTAACCTAACCTAACCTAACCTAACCTAACCTAACCTAACCTAACCTAACCTAACCTAACCTAACCTAACCTAACCTAACCTAACCTAACCTAACCTAACCTAACCTAACCTAACCTAACCTAACCTAACCTAACCTAACCTAACCTAACCTAACCTAACCTAACCTAACCTAACCTAACCTAACCTAACCTAACCTAACCTAACCTAACCTAACCTAACCTAACCTAACCTAACCTAACCTAACCTAACCTAACCTAACCTAACCTAACCTAACCTAACCTAACCTAACCTAACCTAACCTAACCTAACCTAACCTAACCTAACCTAACCTAACCTAACCTAACCTAACCTAACCTAACCTAACCTAACCTAACCTAACCTAACCTAACCTAACCTAACCTAACCTAACCTAACCTAACCTAACCTAACCTAACCTAACCTAACCTAACCTAACCTAACCTAACCTAACCTAACCTAACCTAACCTAACCTAACCTAACCTAACCTAACCTAACCTAACCTAACCTAACCTAACCTAACCTAACCTAACCTAACCTAACCTAACCTAACCTAACCTAACCTAACCTAACCTAACCTAACCTAACCTAACCTAACCTAACCTAACCTAACCTAACCTAACCTAACCTAACCTAACCTAACCTAACCTAACCTAACCTAACCTAACCTAACCTAACCTAACCTAACCTAACCTAACCTAACCTAACCTAACCTAACCTAACCTAACCTAACCTAACCTAACCTAACCTAACCTAACCTAACCTAACCTAACCTAACCTAACCTAACCTAACCTAACCTAACCTAACCTAACCTAACCTAACCTAACCTAACCTAACCTAACCTAACCTAACCTAACCTAACCTAACCTAACCTAACCTAACCTAACCTAACCTAACCTAACCTAACCTAACCTAACCTAACCTAACCTAACCTAACCTAACCTAACCTAACCTAACCTAACCTAACCTAACCTAACCTAACCTAACCTAACCTAACCTAACCTAACCTAACCTAACCTAACCTAACCTAACCTAACCTAACCTAACCTAACCTAACCTAACCTAACCTAACCTAACCTAACCTAACCTAACCTAACCTAACCTAACCTAACCTAACCTAACCTAACCTAACCTAACCTAACCTAACCTAACCTAACCTAACCTAACCTAACCTAACCTAACCTAACCTAACCTAACCTAACCTAACCTAACCTAACCTAACCTAACCTAACCTAACCTAACCTAACCTAACCTAACCTAACCTAACCTAACCTAACCTAACCTAACCTAACCTAACCTAACCTAACCTAACCTAACCTAACCTAACCTAACCTAACCTAACCTAACCTAACCTAACCTAACCTAACCTAACCTAACCTAACCTAACCTAACCTAACCTAACCTAACCTAACCTAACCTAACCTAACCTAACCTAACCTAACCTAACCTAACCTAACCTAACCTAACCTAACCTAACCTAACCTAACCTAACCTAACCTAACCTAACCTAACCTAACCTAACCTAACCTAACCTAACCTAACCTAACCTAACCTAACCTAACCTAACCTAACCTAACCTAACCTAACCTAACCTAACCTAACCTAACCTAACCTAACCTAACCTAACCTAACCTAACCTAACCTAACCTAACCTAACCTAACCTAACCTAACCTAACCTAACCTAACCTAACCTAACCTAACCTAACCTAACCTAACCTAACCTAACCTAACCTAACCTAACCTAACCTAACCTAACCTAACCTAACCTAACCTAACCTAACCTAACCTAACCTAACCTAACCTAACCTAACCTAACCTAACCTAACCTAACCTAACCTAACCTAACCTAACCTAACCTAACCTAACCTAACCTAACCTAACCTAACCTAACCTAACCTAACCTAACCTAACCTAACCTAACCTAACCTAACCTAACCTAACCTAACCTAACCTAACCTAACCTAACCTAACCTAACCTAACCTAACCTAACCTAACCTAACCTAACCTAACCTAACCTAACCTAACCTAACCTAACCTAACCTAACCTAACCTAACCTAACCTAACCTAACCTAACCTAACCTAACCTAACCTAACCTAACCTAACCTAACCTAACCTAACCTAACCTAACCTAACCTAACCTAACCTAACCTAACCTAACCTAACCTAACCTAACCTAACCTAACCTAACCTAACCTAACCTAACCTAACCTAACCTAACCTAACCTAACCTAACCTAACCTAACCTAACCTAACCTAACCTAACCTAACCTAACCTAACCTAACCTAACCTAACCTAACCTAACCTAACCTAACCTAACCTAACCTAACCTAACCTAACCTAACCTAACCTAACCTAACCTAACCTAACCTAACCTAACCTAACCTAACCTAACCTAACCTAACCTAACCTAACCTAACCTAACCTAACCTAACCTAACCTAACCTAACCTAACCTAACCTAACCTAACCTAACCTAACCTAACCTAACCTAACCTAACCTAACCTAACCTAACCTAACCTAACCTAACCTAACCTAACCTAACCTAACCTAACCTAACCTAACCTAACCTAACCTAACCTAACCTAACCTAACCTAACCTAACCTAACCTAACCTAACCTAACCTAACCTAACCTAACCTAACCTAACCTAACCTAACCTAACCTAACCTAACCTAACCTAACCTAACCTAACCTAACCTAACCTAACCTAACCTAACCTAACCTAACCTAACCTAACCTAACCTAACCTAACCTAACCTAACCTAACCTAACCTAACCTAACCTAACCTAACCTAACCTAACCTAACCTAACCTAACCTAACCTAACCTAACCTAACCTAACCTAACCTAACCTAACCTAACCTAACCTAACCTAACCTAACCTAACCTAACCTAACCTAACCTAACCTAACCTAACCTAACCTAACCTAACCTAACCTAACCTAACCTAACCTAACCTAACCTAACCTAACCTAACCTAACCTAACCTAACCTAACCTAACCTAACCTAACCTAACCTAACCTAACCTAACCTAACCTAACCTAACCTAACCTAACCTAACCTAACCTAACCTAACCTAACCTAACCTAACCTAACCTAACCTAACCTAACCTAACCTAACCTAACCTAACCTAACCTAACCTAACCTAACCTAACCTAACCTAACCTAACCTAACCTAACCTAACCTAACCTAACCTAACCTAACCTAACCTAACCTAACCTAACCTAACCTAACCTAACCTAACCTAACCTAACCTAACCTAACCTAACCTAACCTAACCTAACCTAACCTAACCTAACCTAACCTAACCTAACCTAACCTAACCTAACCTAACCTAACCTAACCTAACCTAACCTAACCTAACCTAACCTAACCTAACCTAACCTAACCTAACCTAACCTAACCTAACCTAACCTAACCTAACCTAACCTAACCTAACCTAACCTAACCTAACCTAACCTAACCTAACCTAACCTAACCTAACCTAACCTAACCTAACCTAACCTAACCTAACCTAACCTAACCTAACCTAACCTAACCTAACCTAACCTAACCTAACCTAACCTAACCTAACCTAACCTAACCTAACCTAACCTAACCTAACCTAACCTAACCTAACCTAACCTAACCTAACCTAACCTAACCTAACCTAACCTAACCTAACCTAACCTAACCTAACCTAACCTAACCTAACCTAACCTAACCTAACCTAACCTAACCTAACCTAACCTAACCTAACCTAACCTAACCTAACCTAACCTAACCTAACCTAACCTAACCTAACCTAACCTAACCTAACCTAACCTAACCTAACCTAACCTAACCTAACCTAACCTAACCTAACCTAACCTAACCTAACCTAACCTAACCTAACCTAACCTAACCTAACCTAACCTAACCTAACCTAACCTAACCTAACCTAACCTAACCTAACCTAACCTAACCTAACCTAACCTAACCTAACCTAACCTAACCTAACCTAACCTAACCTAACCTAACCTAACCTAACCTAACCTAACCTAACCTAACCTAACCTAACCTAACCTAACCTAACCTAACCTAACCTAACCTAACCTAACCTAACCTAACCTAACCTAACCTAACCTAACCTAACCTAACCTAACCTAACCTAACCTAACCTAACCTAACCTAACCTAACCTAACCTAACCTAACCTAACCTAACCTAACCTAACCTAACCTAACCTAACCTAACCTAACCTAACCTAACCTAACCTAACCTAACCTAACCTAACCTAACCTAACCTAACCTAACCTAACCTAACCTAACCTAACCTAACCTAACCTAACCTAACCTAACCTAACCTAACCTAACCTAACCTAACCTAACCTAACCTAACCTAACCTAACCTAACCTAACCTAACCTAACCTAACCTAACCTAACCTAACCTAACCTAACCTAACCTAACCTAACCTAACCTAACCTAACCTAACCTAACCTAACCTAACCTAACCTAACCTAACCTAACCTAACCTAACCTAACCTAACCTAACCTAACCTAACCTAACCTAACCTAACCTAACCTAACCTAACCTAACCTAACCTAACCTAACCTAACCTAACCTAACCTAACCTAACCTAACCTAACCTAACCTAACCTAACCTAACCTAACCTAACCTAACCTAACCTAACCTAACCTAACCTAACCTAACCTAACCTAACCTAACCTAACCTAACCTAACCTAACCTAACCTAACCTAACCTAACCTAACCTAACCTAACCTAACCTAACCTAACCTAACCTAACCTAACCTAACCTAACCTAACCTAACCTAACCTAACCTAACCTAACCTAACCTAACCTAACCTAACCTAACCTAACCTAACCTAACCTAACCTAACCTAACCTAACCTAACCTAACCTAACCTAACCTAACCTAACCTAACCTAACCTAACCTAACCTAACCTAACCTAACCTAACCTAACCTAACCTAACCTAACCTAACCTAACCTAACCTAACCTAACCTAACCTAACCTAACCTAACCTAACCTAACCTAACCTAACCTAACCTAACCTAACCTAACCTAACCTAACCTAACCTAACCTAACCTAACCTAACCTAACCTAACCTAACCTAACCTAACCTAACCTAACCTAACCTAACCTAACCTAACCTAACCTAACCTAACCTAACCTAACCTAACCTAACCTAACCTAACCTAACCTAACCTAACCTAACCTAACCTAACCTAACCTAACCTAACCTAACCTAACCTAACCTAACCTAACCTAACCTAACCTAACCTAACCTAACCTAACCTAACCTAACCTAACCTAACCTAACCTAACCTAACCTAACCTAACCTAACCTAACCTAACCTAACCTAACCTAACCTAACCTAACCTAACCTGCAGACGAGGGAAACAGCCGCCGAATTAACACGCGACTGCATAATGGCACTAAGACCACCCCAGCATTAGCCAACAGTGTTGGCCCTGCAAACAAACACACACACACACACAACAAGAGTCAGCCAGTCATGTTCACACCTATGCGGATTTACAGAACATCCTGCTGTACCCAAGTTTATCTGACAGCCCCATACAAGTGCTTTAGGGATGGGATTTCTCACAAATACCACATCTCCCATTAGCTGTACATATGTATGTAGAAGTAGAAGAGACCACATTCTCTTCTATTCTGTTCACATCACTTGTTATCAAGTAACGTCATCGTGCTGTTAAAGCAACTCCTTCAATGGCCATTCTAGGTTGCACACGCCCCACGGGAAGTGATAACCGCACTTGAGATGATACACGCATCACCCATAGGTATCAGCAGCGACCCACAGATACCCGAGATGCTTCGCTCCCCCAGACACTTTTAAGGAGAGTGTCCCCTTTTACAGAAGAAGCTAGCGACCTGCTGCCATTCCACAGACGCCTCACACACTGCCATGATCGACAACGGGTTAAAGTGCGGCAGTGGTCGAGATGGAGCAGGCAAGCAGCACTGGTACCATGTTCAACAACCACCACACACCCCCGATGCCTAGACAGGGGAGCACGCCATGCCCCGAACTGAACAAACAACAGTCACTGCCCAACAGCATTGGCCACACACAATCAATATTAAAATAAACAACCGAGGAATGTGAGGAGGCACAACCGCGAGGAGATCAGCCATCCACTGTCTGTATTGCCACATACCAGACACCAATCTTTTGGACAAGTCCTCGGTTAAGAGAATGAGCAGCAGAAGCAGGGCAGCCACACCGAGATGACAGAGGCCCAGACCGGCGAGCATCACCCCACTGGAATTACAGAACGTGTCACCCCGACAATAGCATACGATCTACTTGCTAACCACTCAAACTCTTTTCAGTGCCTGCCTGCAGACGTGGGTAGAAGCAGCAGCCATCGATAATAATAGCACAACTGCTTCAGTAATGGCACAAACGTGGCACCCCCAGCATTAGCCAACTAACTGGCCCTGCAGACGTGATGACACCAGAACGAGACTGCTAATTAGTTTCCCTTGTCCGGACAGGAGAGCGAGAAGCTAGCTTGCTTGCATGCTGTACATGTGCCAGATCAAGGGGAGTAAGCCACTGCACCTCGTCAAGGTTACACAGCCTCTTGTTTTAGAGAAGATAGCTCTAAAACCACAGTGGTAATTCAGAGTAACAGGTAGGTAGTCTTCAATCGTACTACATACTCGAGTGTATGCTCAAACAGAGAACATCACCCAGACACTGGCAACCTCTCTATGCACAGTGCTCTTGCATCAGACTGGCTAAAGGATACAATTCAAACCATTAGCCAAGCACTAGGAGGTCTAAGGAACACCATCGACCCTCAGAGATCATGTACTCCACAGTGGGACTGCTGTAGGAGTAACCCATTTCATGACCACAATATCGTGTTTCCTTACTATATTTTTAGGGTTTTGCGACGGTGTAGCACTCGAGATGGTCGTACAACACTGCCAGGCTTTTCTCTAGCCCTTATTATACCTCCATCTCTAAGCCCGTCATCACCAGACTCGAAATCTCGGTGCTTGACAACTTTGATCTTAGCTCAGAGTTCAGGAAGAACACCAGCTACCTGACATAATCCATTACCCTTCCTCTTCCTCTCTCATTGGGTAGCCACCCTACAATTCTGTGGGGGAGCCAGCTCTCTCCTCCCTACCATAGTTGGAGGGTCGTGCGACGGTGTACCACTTGGGGCGGCATCGACGCTCACCTAGAGTGGGTCAGTTACAGCTCCTCACATCTAACTCCCCCCCATCTACACCTACCTCAGCCCATACCACACACACAAACTATGGAACACCAACATTTCTACCACTCCTACCGTCAATTTCGTATAGTAACAAATCATTCCATTTCTCAATCTTTTATATACCAGGATACAAAACAAACAACTTATTTTCTTTTGAGGTACAGTTGCCTCAAGGTATTCCTTTACCCTTTGCTTTTGTGTCTGGAGTTGATGTGGCAGCGTAGCAATACTAGAGTCACATTTATGAATGAGACCAATCTCCCTGTTGAATCATGTTTCGTATTCTTCAATGTTAATAATGTGTAAGATGTGATATTATTATTATTATTATGTCCAGCGATGCCACAGCCAACACAGGGGGTAAAGAAATACTTTGAGGCAACTGTACCTTAATACATTCTATTCCTTTTATTTCATACTTCGAAGACTCTCCGGAACCCAACCAGGATCATCCCGACAAAAATATTTATTAAAAAAAAAAAAAAAACTAAAACTTGGAAATTCGTATTCGGGCATATCAAAGTAACGATATGCTACTTCAATGCAAGATTGGAGATCACTCATGCAAGTCCCCCTCAGGAAACCCCCGGGCCCCCCGGATATATGGAGGGCCCAACTGGGGTTCCTTCAGGTGACTGCAGAGTGTAATTCTTTCCCCCTTGGTCCCCAGCACCAAGGGGGAAGGGGGTCACTTCCACCTAAACACAGCACCACACACACATATATAAACACGCACTATTGGCCACAATATATAGAGGCATGGTACAGTGTTCAGGAGAGTGTAGCCCCGCGCCAGTACACGTGTCCGCACAATGCTGTACCACCCAATACAATGAAGACTGGGTGTGTGTACTGGCGCATCATACCACTTTCTTCAACACCTTCACCACCTGCAATTACAAATATCATCATTAGAAACATTCAACAACTCCTATAGTATTTGCTAACTATGATTTCATTACGAGTTACAGAAGCAATTAATATAATTCGTTACCACACTCTCGCACACAAGACACATATACAGTCGGATCCATAAGTTCGATTACATCCATTTTTTTATGCGACCATTATTAATATATAGCCTACATCTTTATAAAACCCTTCACTATTTTTTTTAATTATTATCACTTTTCTCTCATACTTATTAGGCTTCATATTTTTAACGGTCATTAACTTTTCTTTTATAAAATATATCAAATTCCTCTCAAGATATCTTCATTACATTTAAACTACTTTTACTATTCATTCTTTTTGTCACGCACTTGACTATAATTCAACATCTTTTATCGATATTAATTAATCTTCCTGTTTATTTAAACTATTAACCTCTTACAGTATCATTCAATTCTTCCAAATTCTATTTCCTGTATCATATCATAAGAACACTAACTTTATAATACTTATAAACAATATTATACTTACCGAAGCCAACATCACAATCCATCCTTGTCAATACTTGAACGAGGGAACAACCAACACGTCCCACTCCAACATACTGCCAATGGTCACAAAACACATGAAAATATTTCACATTACCAGTACCTGACTACATTATTTTCATGAAAACTTAGTTTTGAAAACTATGTTAACAATATTCTTCTTTCTTATTACATTTCTTCAAACAGGTCTTTTCTTAGCTTCACTATCCTGAATTCTATTCCCCCCACAAACTATTGATGTTGTACTTTCCTCATACCCATCCAGGAGACTGATTGCTATTCATGTTTCATGGCCAGCGACCAGGAGGATTAGAAGGATTACGGCTGCCGATAGTAATCATCACTGCTCACCAACGACTTGGGCACCATCCACACAGCTGTAGGAGACACAATAAATAATGCAATGTTTAACTGTGTTTTATATGTGTAATTCACTTTTGAAACATTGACACCTCACATTACCTTGTCTATTCCCAGGCCATCATGAGCCGTGTCCATCACCTACAGACTCCACCTGATCGATACTTTTTATCTCGTGTGGACAGTTGGACACATGAATGAGTGGTACAGCCCAGGTGAAACATATTTGTCCCATTTGAGTAACCAGTGTCTATTATCAGGTACTTGCTTTTTATTACCATCCTCAATACTGACTTCTGCCCCTGATGTCTCCTATTTGGCACTAAGGAACTTGATATTGGCAGAAATTGACCATCTTTCACTTGGGCTGTACCACCCATTCTTGTGTCCAACTGTACACACACACTTTCAACCAAGGAGGTCACTGTGCTCAGCATAGTATCATCTCGTGTGCCCATGAGCTGTGAACTCCTCTGATTACTACCCATTTTAAATTGCTTAGGAATTACTGTATTTTGAATAAACCCCATCATCCTTCACTCCATGGAGATGTGTAACAACTCTCACTGTTCTGGATGGAAGTGTTTGTAGGCTACAAACTAAGCAAACAGTTTTGAGTACACTGTCTTTGAGGTGGAGGCTGTAGACAATATTACCTAATGATTCAAGTGTTAATCATAGTATATATATATATATATATACAACGTGAACATCACAAATATAAGCCCCTTCCATTTAACTCTTATTATATTATATCATCTGTGATCTTACTTGGATCTTTACAAACTTCTCATTAAAACAAATTTAAATAATTAAAAAGTTTGATACAACATTCCTGTTAGTAGGATTCAACTGATTTTTTTATGCGACCATTATTAATATATAGCCTACATCTTTATAAAACCCTTCACTATTTTTTTTAATTATTATCACTTTTCTCTCATACTTATTAGGCTTCATATTTTTTACGGTCATTAACTTTTCTTTTATTAAATATATCAAATTCCTCTCAAGATATCTTCATTACATTTAAACTACTTTTACTATTCATTCTTTTTGTCACGCACTTGACTATAATTCAACATCTTTTATCGATATTAATTAATCTTCCTGTTTATTTAAACTGTTAACCTCTTACATTATCATTCAATTCTTCCAAATTCTATTTCCTGTATCATATCATAAGAACACTAACTTTATAATACTTATAAACAATATTATACTTACCGAAGCCAACATCACAATCGATCCTTGTCAATACTTGAACTTCAGGAGAGTGTAGCCCCGCGCCAGTACACGTGTCCGCACAATGCTGTACCACCCAATACAATGAAGACTGGGTGTGTGTACTGGCACATCACACCACTTTCTTCACCACCTTCACCACCTGCAATTACAAATATCATCATTAGAAACATTCAACAACTCCTATAGTATTTGCTAACTATGATTTCATTACGAGTTACAGAAGCAATTAATATAATTCGTTACCACACTCTCGCACACAAGACACATATACAGTCGGATCCATAAGTTCGATTACATCCATTTTTTTATGCGACCATTATTAATATATAGCCTACATCTTTATAAAACCCTTCACTATTTTTTTTAATTATTATCACTTTTCTCTCATACTTATTAGGCTTCATATTTTTAACGGTCATTAACTTTTCTTTTATTAAATATATCAAATTCCTCTCAAGATATCTTCATTACATTTAAACTACTTTTACTATTCATTCTTTTTGTCACGCACTTGACTATAATTCAACATCTTTTATCGATAATAATTAATCTTCCTGTTTATTTAAACTGTTAACCTCTTACATTATCATTCAATTCTTCCAAATTCTATTTCCAGTATCATATCATAAGAACACTAACTTTATAATACTTATAAACAATATTATACTTACCGAAGCCAACATCACAATCGATCCTTGTCAATACTTGAACTTCAGGAGAGTGTAGCCCCGCGCCAGTACACGTGTCCGCACAATGCTGTACCACCCAATACAATGAAGAGTGGGTGTGTGTACTGGCGCATCACACCACTTTCTTCACCACCTTCACCACCTGCAATTACAAATATCATCATTAGAAACATTCAACAACTCCTATAGTATTTGCTAACTATGATTTCATTACGAGTTACAGAAGCAATTAATATAATTAGTTACCACACTCTCGCACACAAGACACATATACAGTCGGATCCATAAGTTCGATTACATCCATTTTTTTATGCGACCATTATTAATATATAGCCTACATCTTTATAAAACCCTTCACTATTTTTTTTAATTATTATCACTTTTCTCTCATACTTATTAGGCTTCATATTTTTAACGGTCATTAACTTTTCTTTTATTAAATATATCAAATTCCTCTCAAGATATCTTCATTACATTTAAACTACTTTTACTATTCATTCTTTTTGTCACGCACTTGACTATAATTCAACATCTTTTATCGATATTAATTAATCTTCCTGTTTATTTAAACTATTAACCTCTTACATTATCATTCAATTCTTCCAAATTCTATTTCCTGTATCATATCATAAGAACACTAACTTTATAATACTTATAAACAATATTATACTTACCGAAGCCAACATCACAATCGATCCTTGTCAATACTTGAACTTCAGGAGAGTGTAGCCCCGCGCCAGTACAAGTGTCCGCACAATGCTGTACCACCCAATACAATGAAGACTGGGTGTGTGTACTGGCGCATCACACCACTTTCTTCACCACCTTCACCACCTGCAATTACAAATATCATCATTAGAAACATTCAACAACTCCTATAGTATTTGCTAACTATGATTTCATTACGAGTTACAGAAGCAATTAATATAATTCGTTACCACACTCTCGCACACAAGACACATATACAGTCGGATCCATAAGTTCGATTACATCCATTTTTTTATGCGACCATTATTAATATATAGCCTACATCTTTATAAAACCCTTCACTATTTTTTTTAATTATTATCACTTTTCTCTCATACTTATTAGGCTTCATATTTTTAACGGTCATTAACTTTTCTTTTATTAAATATATCAAATTCCTCTCAAGATATCTTCATTACATTTAAACTACTTTTACTATTCATTCTTTTTGTCACGCACTTGACTATAATTCAACATCTTTTATCGATATTAATTAATCTTCCTGTTTATTTAAACTATTAACCTCTTACATTATCATTCAATTCTTCCAAATTCTATTTCCTGTATCATATCATAAGAACACTAACTTTATAATACTTATAAACAATATTATACTTACCGAATCCAACATCGTGCCAAGGGATCATGACATAATTTCTGACCGCGATTGTACAGCTCCGGACAGATCAAGGGTCCACACTTCTTCCAAAAGCTTTTTATATAATTTTTTTTATATATATAAAAAAAAAAATTATATAAATTTTTTTTATATATATTTTTTTTTTATATATATAAATTTTTTTATATAATTTTTTTTATATAAACAAATTTTTATATAAATTTTTTTTATATATAAATTTTTTTTATAATTTTTTTATATATAAAAAAAATTATATAAAATTGGTATTTATACAAAAAAAAAATTTATATAAAATTTTTTTTATATAATTTTTTTATATATTTTTTATATAAAAAATTTGTTTATATATAAAAAAAAATATATTTTTTTTTATATATTTTTTTTTATATTAAATTTTTTTTTATATAATTTTTTTTATACAAAAAAATGTTATATAAAAATGTTTTATATATAAAAAAATATATAAAAAAAATTTATATAAAAAAAATTATATAAAATTTTTTTTATATAAAAATTTTTAAATAATTTTTTTTATAAAATTTTTTTATAAAAAAAGTTTTATATATTTTTTTTATAAAAAAAGCATTATATAAAAAAAAAATAAAAAAATTATAATTTTTTTATATAAATTTTTTTATATAATTTTTTTTTACATAAACAAAATTATATAATTTTTTTTATATAAAAAAATATTATATAAAAAAAATTATATAAAATATTTTTTTATATAAAAAAAATTATATAAATTTTTTTTTATAAAAAAAATTAAAAAAAATTTTGATAAAAAAATATATAATTTTTTTTTATAAATTTTGTTTTATAATTTTTTTTATTAAATTTTTTTTATATAATTTTTTTTTATATAATTTTTTTTATAAAAAACTATTTTTATATAAAATATTTTTTTATATAAAAAAAAATTATATAATTTTTTTTTATATATATATATTTTTTTTTTTTAAATGTGTATATAAAAAAATTTCTATATAAAAAAAATATATAAAAAATTTTTATATAAAAAAATTTATATAAATTTTTTTTTTTTTTTTTTTTTTTATATATATATAAATAAGGTTCGAACAATTTGTTCGAATCATCAAAGCTTTGCTAGTTGCGATTCATTGTGCCAAGGGACCAGGACACAATTTCTGACCGAGTGTACAGTGATGCATGATAATGTGTGGTGACTGCTCAGTCTTCTAGTTTGCTCAGGCATGAATGATAGTCTATGGAGTCCTTAATGTGGTCGACCGAGGGAATGAACTTATGAACATTAGTACAATATTTATCAAAGGCGGCCTAAAAAAAAAAAAAAAAAATTTTGACAACACAATCCGAGTAAACATTTGGGTAGATTTTCATACCGTAAATGATATGGGACACTTGACCATTACACATTCACGACCAATCTACTTGCAGTCGCGAGCCGATGAGTTGGAGACACTAGTACACTAATCATGGGGTCGCTTCTACCTGACGAGTTATGGGGGAGTGAGAGAGGAAGAAGGGAGGGGCTGGTGGAGGGAGAAACAACAAAAGAGACTCCAATAACCGTGGCTGTAGTGACGTCTTTATCTTGTGTAAGTACTTATGGTTAACTTTGGGCGATATCAGAACTGTAATGACATCAGATGGGATAGGGGTCTATAAAAACTTAAAAACTTATTTGATAAAATTCCTATATCTAATGATAAATGTGTTTCAACAATAATTAATATTACACAAAATTACGAGAATCATGTCTAACTCGAATACACAACTAATTAAATTCATCCTGCCATAACACTCATACATTCATCCCTAACCACCATCATTCCTCCTTCCCGTCTCTCCCTCTCACCAGTGAATGCGTCGAATGAAATTTTCAGTGGATCGTGCGATAGTTGTATTCAGTCAGAAGTGGCAACACTCCACCAGCCCGACACAACCTCCCCCATCTTTCTCTCTCTCGTCAGGTAGAAACGATCCAATGATGAGTGAGCTCGTGTCTCCATCCCATCAGCTCGCGAATGTAAACAATATCTTTTACACAGAAAAATTAAAATTCTCTGTCTATATATATAGCAGGAAAACACTGGAATTTTGACACTGATCAACTATTAATGACAAACAAGTGTACTGATAATTTTCGGACACCCTGAACACGTATAAAGCAAAGTAAAACCAAACTGCAAATGAACAACGATCACTTACCTTTACCACTTCACTCCCACTGCTGATAGTATACTGAGTCGCCTCTCAGACCGGTCCTCCCTCATCACCTCTGTTCCCGACATTTCCATTCACACGTGCGTGAAATTAGCCTCGTGGAATAAGGAAGGGAGGGAGGGAAGGGGGAGAGGGAGGGAAGGAAGGAGAGAAAACTTAGACTGGTTCGTTCGACTCTTGAGATGATACTCTCTTGTGGATGAGTCGGTGAGCTTCTGTTTCCTCCAAACTACTATAACCACGAAACAGATCTCCATTAGTAACACCCAGCTCGTCTGTTTTCTGGCATAGTTTGGAGAAAGAAATACCCCTTTCTCCTCTTAACTAACTCTCTGAGGATTCAAAGTGTGCAGTCAGGTCCCAAGAAAATGTTCGAAAGTTTTTGGTGTGTTGGGGTTGTTACAACCCCAGTGTTTGGCTTGTTTATGTCTAGGGGAAGAGAAGGGGGTTGTGAACAGCTAAAGTATAACTCTGATGGATATGTTACTGTAATCAATGGAGTTACCACTAATGAAACAAGACGGGAACCTTCCACCCCACTCCCTCAATGGATATTTGCCCAGAAAGAGTAATGTAAACGAATCACTAATGATTTTTACATGTATAATATTACAAAAAATAAGTACAATATTTATAATGAAATAAAACAGCAATAGGAATTACGTTACGTTAACAAGACACAAAATGACAATTAGAATACCAAATAATAGAATACAATTATATCAAAGTTAAACAAAATAGAAAATATGAACACTAGCAGAGATAAAAGCAGAGATAGTATGTAATGAGGAGTGTGAGAATATCTCGTCACTCGATACAAGATATAGCAAGGGGAGAACCGAGATGGCAAGTGACGGAGTGAAGCCTGAACATTCACTGGATACACTAATATAACAGGGAGTTGAACTGAGATGGCAAGTGACGGAGTGAAGCCTGAGCATTCACTGGATACACTAATATAACGGGGAGTTGAACTGAGATGGCAAGTGACGGAGTGAAGCCTGAGCATTCACTGAGTTCAGTCAGCCGGGGCAGCTGCTTATATTTGCCCCCAACGGCTGCTGATTGGCCGATCCTTATGACCACACGTCTCTGATAGGTTCAACTATGTTAACTACTCTGCCATTGGTTGCGAGCACGTAAGCTCGTCTGGGATTGGTTGATTAGGCCCTCGCTATCTACGCCACTTGGTAGGTTAGGGCAAGAAGGGCGGGTTGGTTCCGGTCAGTTTGAACTGGTTTGCGGGGGAACGTCCCACAGCTGACGCCTGGCTGTCGAGTTGCTTGCAGGTTCGTGACAGGAAGGAGAGAGAGAGAGAGAGAAATATTCGAAAGTTTTTTGGTGAGTTGGGGTTGTAAGGAGAGAGAGAGAGAGAGAAAGGGGGGGGGGATAATAAGAAGGGAGGGGGGCTGTATGACAGGACAAGCCATTACACTGACTACTGGTGGTAGAGGATTTGAATATAGAATCAAATTTTGAAAGGTCGAACAACTCGTTTTCCTTATAAATGGGCAAGTAGCTGGTCAAATTGAATGCTTATTTTCCTTTTTATACAGATTACATTTCTTCAAACATATCATGGAATTTGATAAACAGGCCAGCTGTACAGCCATGGCTGATAGTGGTGTACCAGGGTCCAAGGAGTGTTGGAGAGCAACTGAACAATTTCGAACAAGTGAATTTTACAAACCATTCTCAACGATGAGAGAGGTTTATAAGACTCACTTTTTCGAACTCTGTTCAGTTGCTCTCCAACACTCCTTGGACCCTGGTCCACCACTATCAGCCATGGCTGTAAGTACAGTCACTCATAAAAGTAAAGACACCCCCAGGCAAGACACCTTTTGAGTGGTGTGATATCGGCTCTGGTAACGTTGTACAGCTGGTCACACTCCCGTGAGGCCCACCCAGCGTTGTCAATGTTGGCCGAGATAACCCCGAAACACTAGTTGTGAGCTCTGCTCGCTCGAACCATTCACTGGTGGGAGGGAGAAGTAAGGAGGGATTTGAGGAGGGTAGGGGGGGTGTCTATACATAAGAGGTGAGAAATTATTCTTGGGGAGGTGAAAAATGTGTGGAAGCCCAGTTATCAATTATTTATATACCAACATTCGTGTCAATTATTAACATCATTAAATGTAAGATTAAGTTTTTCATATTATGATGTAACACAAAAACAACCGAGGTAATATTATTGTATACGGTATTTTTTCGTATAATATTCAATGGTTATCATCAAGCACTAAACGCTGAAAAATACTTACACAATAACTGAATAAGAATCATGAACCAGAATGCTATTTATTAAATGAAGCAAATGTGAATACCTTTATATTACATGTGTCAAGTGTTGATACCACTAACACACACTTCCATTTCCCCCGTATCTACCTAACAGTTTATAATCGTGTCAAATATCAAGGCTCTCATTATCCCTCACGTGATAGCAACCTTGTAATATTCTGAATACTTTTAATAATAGCCTGTTGTATTGAAATATTGGAATTTGACTATGAAACCCTTTTTTTGTCATTTGTCTCTTGTTATCAAAAATTATTGTTTGGTCTGTATCTCTCTTCTCCGTGTGTATCTCTCTTTTCTGTGTGCATGTAATATACTTATATAATTATATAAGCCAGTATACACACACATAACATAATAATGTTGGTGACAGAGGTTTTATTGGTTTTATCTGTCATGAGTTGCGAGAGAAGTATATTCATAATTATTTAAACATTATAATAGTTCCATCAAGTAATGCATGGGATGCACAGTTGAGGTTTCATCGGACATGTTAATAAACAAGCTGGAAACTATTTTCAACATTTCTTAAAATTAAACTTTATTGAAGGCGTGTTAAGGTCTGAAATCCTGTGTTTCCCATCATACAACATTTTCCCAATACTCACACCGTTATATTTGATGCCGTATTGGTCTTTACTGTCTTCTGCTACAAGGTTGATATTAGTGTGACATTCCATATACACTCTACCACTACTCATACCGTTGTATTTGATGCCGTATTGGTCTTTACTGTCTTCTGCTACAAGGTTGATATTAGTGTGACATTCCATATACACCTTGTCTTGTGAACTGACTGACTGCACCACCTTACACATCTTCAAGTCATCAGGACTGCCAACATGTTGGAGAGGGAATATTTTCACACTCAGTCTTCAATACCCTTACCAGTTTAGTGGTTTTCAACCAACTCATAATCCTCTTGGAGTATCAAAACTAATTTGGGCTAACGAGACTAGAGTCAACGTCAATCTCTAATTAATGAAAAAAAAAAAAAAAAAAAAAAAACAGTTGACAAGCCTGTGGGTGCCAGACGCAATCTCCCTGGCCTCTGCTCACATGTATTATCTGCCAAAATAAAAAAAATTTGCTACCTACAAACAGATGAAATACTGAGGGATTTATAGTAAATTATCAAACAGCACGTGTTCACTATATTCAATACAACGAGCTATTGTTAAAAGTATTCAGAATATTACAAGGTTGCTATCACGTGAGGGATAATGAGAGCCTTGATATTTGACACGATTATAAACTGTTAGGTAGATACGGGGGAAATGGAAGTGTGTGTTAGTGGTAATATAAAGGTATTCACATTTGCTTCATTTAATAAATAGCATTCTGGTTCATGATTCTTATTCAGTTATTGTGTAAGTATTTTTTAGCGTTTAGTGCATGATAATAACCATTAAATATTATACGAAAAAAGTATACAATAATATTACCTCGGTTGTTTTTGTGTTACATCATAATATGAAAAAGTTAATCTTACCTTTAATGATGTTAATAATTGACACGAATATCGGTATATAAATAATTGATAACCGGGTGTATTTTCGTACTTTTATTAAAGCTTCCACACATTTTTCACCTCCCCAAGAATAATTTCTCACCTCTCTTGTATAGACATCCCCCCTACCCTCCTCAAATCCCTCCTTACTTCTCCCTCCCACCAGTGAATGGTTCGAGCGAGCAGAGCTCACAACTAGTGTTTCGGGGTTATCTCGGCCAACATTGACAACGCTGGGTGGGCCTCACGGGAGTGTGAACGTCAGAGGTGGTGTGGTGTGGGTTGTGTTTGGAGGAAGGTTGGTTTGCTCGAAACATTATCCCAACTCATGCTTCGTCTTATCTACCATTAGTTACAAATGTGTCGAGCAAATCAATTTCATCTCTCAAGCGCCATCACTTACGTCACGTACACTGTTGCCAGAACCGATATCACAAGTATAAGAAGATGACTGGCCTGTGGGGGTCTTAATTTTTATGAGTGACTGTACCTACTTAGATATTTTTTAAATTTCAATATATATATATATATATATATATATATATATATATATATATATATATATATATATATATATATATATATATAGTAACCACAGGAGAAAACAAAGGCAGAACAGTAAGTACTTTCGTATATTACATCTTCAGACAGAATATATATATATATATATATATATATATATATATATATATATATATATATATATATATATATATATATATATATATATATTGGAAGCATTTATTATGTGTATTGGTAAACTATTATCTGATGGTGTCACTGACAGATCACGGCGGACGTGGGTTAATTATTATTACAACACATATAATTAAATACTGAAGCTTTATTTCATGTGAGACAAACTGGTTTCGGTACTGATGTAGTATTCGAAAATCGTGTTTCTTACATGAATGAATGCAATTTTATTTGGATATATGTGTTGTAATATTGTTGTTGTAATATGTCCATAATGTTTATAACATGTTACTCATTATCAATATAATACGTTTATTTACATGATATTTATTAGAGAACAGTTAAACCCGCATATTGACAAATTATAATTGGGTTTGTTTCGCCCGAGCAGACGACTGAATTTCGGTTCAATTCATAGCTGCCACTGTTACTTCAAACCTCACTGAGACTCATCACAACACCCTTCAAACCATACAGAACAGAGCCATAAAGACAATCACAGGCTGCACAGCTACCACACCTACAGACCACCTACACTATGAAACCAAAGTCCTCAAAATCAAGGATCACCTTGACATGAGAGGCACACAAACACTTGCTGCAGCCTCCACAAACCCACACCATCCACTACACTACATGGCACAACACCCACACATGCCAAGGAACATCAAAACAACACCCAGTATACGATACCATACACAAATACTATCATCTCTTACACCCTGCCCACCACAAACCAATCTCCAGAAACACATCCATACTCAAATCACTCATGAATCCATCCAAACACTCAAAAACAACACTCAGCTGCATGCACGACCTCCTGACATCCACCCATCCGAATCCTCCCTTCCCCGTGAGGACAGAGTCCACCTGGCCAGGCTGCGGTGTGGCCACCACCCGGCACCTCTGACATATCAGAAGAGGCTGGATAAGTCTTGCTGTTCTATTTTGAATGGTCTGGACTTTTTTTAGTAGATAGTTAGGAAGACCAACCCACAAGACATTACAGTAATCAACACGAGACAAAATGGCTGAATGAATTAATGATAGGAGACATCGCTTGTTGAGAAACCGCCTTACAGAATACAAGTTCCTGATATGAAAGTTGCAGACCTTGACAACCTGTTTAATAATTATTTTCCTCATAATTCAGTTTGGAATTTAAGTGCACTCCGAGGTTTCGCACAGTGGATACTGGGTCCAGCTGATGGCCTCCAATGTTCAACGACAGATCATTTTCAAGATGGTTTATCCTTCTGTTACCACGGATAATGGTGATTTCAGTCTTGTTATCATTCAGTTTCAGTTTCCGCTTTAATTAACATCCATAGTTTGACATCCGACAACAGGGATTCCATTTTCATCTTGGTTTCATTTATATTTTCTATCTTGACATAAATATTTTGGTAATAAAGAACAACACGTGTATGATATTGCAGCACCTTATAATAATAATTGAGGGGGTTGAGTTGATGTAAGGTGTTGTATGATTATATTTTGATATGATACTGATTTATTTGCACAATGGAAGGAAAGTGTCGGTGGTTATTTGATTGAGGCTGTACACAATACATAATAACATAATTACAGGTATTAATGACACACACACACTTCCTGTATTCCTTGACTTGATTACCTGTATAAAATACTATAACTAAATAACTAATATAACTTTTTTTCTTCAAAAATTTTTTCAGTCATTTGTGCAGACCATCAATCACACACACACACCACGGTTATACCTGTACAACCACCCAGTTTGTGCAGGTATGATTGATAATAGTCTATGGAGGCCTTTATTGGTGTATAATCCAGCCCACCTACATTTGTTGACAGTATATATAGCTAGTATTTATTGTGCTACAACCAAACTCTCGTAAAAATCTGGGATTGTACAAAATTATAATGATAATCTCATACATTATACTTCATTTTATTTAAGGGGGTGCAGGAATAGGGGGACAGGCTTAGGGGGGTGCGGGAGTAGGGAACAGGCTTGGCGGGGTTTTGGGGGATGCGGGAGTAGGGGGACAGGCTTGGCGGGGTTTTGGGGGGTGCGGGAGTAGGGGGACAGGCTTGAGGGGGGGGGTTAGAGGGGTGCGGGAATAGGGGACAGGCTTTCTACCCACCCCAAGCCTGTCCCCCTATTCCCGCACACCCCAAACCCCCCTCAAGCCTGCCCCCTACTCCCGCACCCCCTTAAAAGAAATAATAAATTAATGTTGGCTTGCTAGCCTCGGGTGGGTCTCCGAGAGAGAGAGGGGAAAGGGAGGGAGAAAGAGAGAAGGAAGAAGGAGAGAGAGGAAAGGGAGGGAGAGAGAAGGAAGAAGAAATGAGAGAAAGAGAATGAAAGGGAGAGAGAGAATTTGATAGACGACAAACAGAGAGAGAGAGGACAGGAATCAAGCAGAAAATTAAAGAATTAAACTGAAAGGGAATATCTGTGAGTTCAAAGGAGCGCCAAAACACACACACACACACACACACACAGGGGTAAAAGTGTAAATAAATACATTACTAGAATGAATGATTAATTAATTATATGTGGTGGTAAAAATACACACATTTAATTTTTTCCCCTTCGACAATTTTCACAAAATCTTACTAAAACGGGACATAATAACAGTTCAAATTAAGCGCTTATTAAAACTCACTCTGATTGGCCCACCTCAAAAAATCAATACTCGAAGATTATCGCTGATTGGCTATACAACCTCCTTGGCTTAACTCTGTCTGTTATCTCTCTCTCTCTCTCTCTCTCTCATACACACACACCCGTAAACTATAACTAACTCTCTCGCTCTCTCGCTCTCTCTCTCATACACCCCCCCCCCCCCCATAAACTCTCTCTCTCTCTCTCTCTCTCTCTCTCTCTCTCTCTCTCACATACACACACTTCACTTAAACATTTCTCCACATATACACACACTTCTCCATATACACACACTCCACATACACATACACACACACTACTCCACACACATACACTTCTCCACACACACACACACATACTTCTCCACATACACACACTTCACTTACACATTTCTACACATACACACTTCTCCACATACACATACACACGCACACCTCCACATACACACACTTCTCCACATCACCCACACACACACACACTTTTCCACATACACACACTTCACTTACACATTTCTACACATACACACACACACACACACAAACAAGGAGAGAGAGAAGGAGGGAGGAGAGAGGGAGAAGGAAGGAGGCGAGAGAGAAAAGGAAGAAGGAATGAGAGAGAGAGGAATGGGAGGCAGAGAGAGAAGGAAGGAGATAGAGAGAGAGAGAGGAAAGGGAGGGAGGGAGAGAAGGAAGGAGATAGAGAGAGAGAAGGAAGAAGTAATGAGAGAGAGAGAGGAAAGGGAGAGAGAGAAGGAATGAGAGAGAGAGAGAGAGGAGGAAGGAGGAGAGAGAGGAAAGGGAGGGAGAGAAGGAATGAGAAAGAGAGGAAAGGGAGGGAGAGAGAGAAGGAAGAAGGAGAGAGAGAGAGAGGAAAGGGAGGGAGAGAAGGAATGAGAGAGAGAGGAAAGGGAGGGAGAGAGAAGGAAGAAGGAATAAGAGAGGGAGGGAGGGAGAGAGAGAGAGGTAAGAGTGGGAGAGAAGGAATGAGAGAGAGGGGAAAGGGAGGGAGAGAGAAGGAAGGAGGAGAGAGAGAGAGGAAAGGGAGGGAGAGAGAGAGAAGGAAGAAGGAATGAAAGAGAGGAAAGGGAGGGAGGGTCGAGTTGCCACCTCCACACACACACATATGCACACCTCCACACACCACCTACCTCCACACACCACCTCCCACGGTCGAGTTGCCACCTCCACACACACACACACACCCACACACCCACATAGCCGTCCGTGCGTAGCCCACACCGAGATTAATTAAGGGTCGATTCCACAGTCGTATTCGTATGTGAGCTTCCTAACCAACCACACTTGTAAGGCTTCATTATTTTCTAAAAGCTGAGTATCCACATTCACAAAATCTTACTAAAACGGGACGTAATAACAGTTCAAATTAAGCGCTTATTGTAACTCACTCTGATTGGCCCACCTCAAAAAATCAATACTCGAAGATTATCGCTGATTGGCTATAACCGAATGATCATTATTTTAGTGTTAATATTAGCTCATTACGAGTCTTACACGTGTTATATGGTTTGTATAACCTTATAGTACAAGAACAAACCCAACTATAATAGTTTACACACTCGTCAATGCCCCGTTTCATTATAATTTGGATGACAAGTCGACCTCAAATTTTCGGAAATTTTAATTAGGTCCATCATTTTCCTATTCTCCTTGGCTGGGAAAATGGGAAGGGTTGAAGGAAGAATGGGAAGGGTTGGAGAAAGAATGGGAAGGATTGGAAAAAGAATGGGAAGGGTTGGAAAAAGAATGGGAAGGGTTGGAAAAAGAATGGGAAGGGTTGAAGGAAGAATGGGATGGGTTGAAGGAGAAAGGGAAGGGTCGTAGAAGAATGGGAAGGGTCGTAGAAGAAAGGGAAGGAATGATAAATTTAACAGCTGACTTACTGTAAATACATCACGCTGAGAAATTTGAAGTTACTTTTATGTTAAGGTGGTGCAGGAATATAGAGGGACAGGCTTGGGGCGGGGTTAGGGGGGTGCAGGAATAAGAGGACAGGCTTGGGGGGGTGCAGGAATAAGAGGACAGGCTTGGGGGGGTGCAGGAATAAGAGGACAGGCTTGGGGGGGTGCAGGAATAAGAGGACAGGCTTGGGGGGGTGCAGGAATAAGAGGACAGGCTTGGGGGGGGGGAATAGGGGACAGGCTTTCTACCCACCCCTAATCTGTCCCCCTATTCCCCCACCCCTCAAACCCGCCCCAAGCATGTCCCCCTATTCCCGCACCCCCCAAACCTCCCCCCCCAAGCCTGTCCCCTACTCCAGCACCCCCCTAACGTGGAAATTACATGTAGCCCCAAGTCTCCAATATATAACTAAGGGTCCATTCCACAGTGTTTGGTAGTGGTTTGTAAGCATGCAAACGAAACAATGTTACCTGTGTAAATGACTTCCTCCCCTACACATACACCCCTTCATATTGTCCCTGCCCCTCCCTGCTTCCTCCCCTACACATACACCCCTTCATATTGTCCCTGCCCCTCCCTGCTTCCTCCCCTACACATACACCCCTTCATATTGTCCCTGCCCCTCCCTGCTTCCTCCCCTACACATACACCCCTTCATATTGTCCCTGCCCCTCCCTGCTTCCTCCCCTACACATACACCCCTTCATATTGTCCCTGCCCCTCCCTCCTTCCTCCCCTACACATACACCCCTTCATATTGTCCCTGCCCCTCCCTGCTTCCTCCCCTACACATACACCCCTTCATATTGTCCCTGCCCCTCCCTGCTTCCTCCCCTACACATACACCCCTTCATATTGTCCCTGCCCCTCCCTCCTTCCTCCCCTACACATACACCCCTTCATATTGTCCCTGCCCCTCCCTCCTTCTTCCTCTACACATAACGGGGCGTGGCGGGGGTGATAACGGGGCGTGGCGGGGGTGATGGCGGGGCGGGGCGGGGGTGATAACGGGGCGTGGCGGGGGTGATAACGGGGCGTGGCGGGGGTGATAACGGGGCGTGGCGGGGGTGATGGCGGGGCGGGGGTGATAACGGGGCGTGGCGGGGGTGATAACGGGGCGTGGCGGGGGTGATAACGGGGCGTGGCGGGGTTGATAACGGGGCGTGGCGGGGGTGAAAACGGGGCGTGGCGGGGGTGATAACGGGGCGTGGCGGGGGTGATAACGGGGCGTGGCGGGGGTGATAACGGGGCGTGGCGGGGGTGATGGCGGGGCGGGCCGGGGTGATAACGGGGCGTGGCGGGGGTGATAACGGGGCGTGGCGGGGGTGATAACGGGGCGTGGCGGGGGTGATAACGGGGCGGGGCGGGGGTGATAACGGGGCCCGGATCTCTCTCTCTCTCTCTCTCTCTCTCTCTCTCTCTCTCTCTCTCTCTCTCTCTCTCTCTCTCTCTCTCTCTCTCATACATATACACACTTCACTTACACATTTCTCCACATACACACACACACACACATATACACACACTTCTACACACACACACACACTTCTACACATACACATACATACACACACACTTCTCCACATACACATCACATACACACACATACACATACTTCTCCACATACACACACACACACACACACTTCTCCACATACACACACACACACACACATAGGAATACTGGGACAGGCTTGTGGGGGGTGCGGGAATACTGGGACAGGCTTGGGGGGTGCCACCATCAACCACACCAAGCCAGGACTGACACACCTCGCTCTCTGGCCGAAAACAAGTTACATATGTCTGTTCATCACATGATATCTTTGTACCCAGGAGTCATAGAGAGCTGGGGTTGGTCTCATTGGAAAGAGAAAGAGTTGCTGCTTAGAACAAAACTAAATTTAAGTTTCTAGACATTTTAATTTAGACGTAGGAAGTAAGTGAAATACTGACACTGTACTCTGGTCAAAAGTTACATATGTCTCTTCCTCACACCATATCTTTGCATCTCGGGCCGAAAAAAAGTTACATCTGTATTTTCATCACATGATATCTTTGTACCCAGGAGTCATAGAGAGCTGGGGTTGGTCTCATTGGAAAGAGGAAGAGTTGCTGCTTAGAACAAAACTAAATTTAAGTTTCTAGGCATTGTAGTTTAGACGTAGGGAGTAAGTGAAGTAGAGCGATTTTTGGAGACATCACTGTCTTGGACCTGGCGGGAGGAATGTGTGTGTACGGCAGAGTATGTGTGTCTGTGTGTGTGGTAGTGTGTGTCTGTGTGTGTGTACGGTAGAGTGTGTGTGTGTGTAATGCATCGATAATTACCCCGTTGTGTTAATTATATCGTAATTAGACTTCATTAAAGTACTGAAATTACCGTAAAATGTGTGTAGTATTAAACAGTCACGTGTGTGTGTGTGTAGTATTAAACAGTCACGTGTGTGTGTGTGTGTGTATATATAGTATTAAACAGTCACGTGTCAAAACATTCTTTCTCGCACCGACCCACACAAGAAATTTCCGAAGTCCCAAAAGTCAATTATATTTTTTTTAGTCCAAAATCGCCGAAAATAAAATAATCTCCACGTTTTGAGATACGCTGATTCAGATTCTCCAATACAAAAATTTCGAAAAATCAAAATACTATATATAAATTTTTTTTCGATAAATTGAAAAATAATGTTCATTCGATATACAATAAAACTCGCTGATTCAAAATATCAAATAAAAAATTTTGACTTTTTTTTTTTTTCTTTTTACTCTAATAAGGGTTTGGGCGCCCCTTCGGACCCCAGTCAATCCATTTAAGGGTTTGGACATCCCTTCGGGCCCCAACCACTCAATTACCACATCAATAATTACCCCGTTGTGTTAATTAACCGCTCATTTTATAATTAATTTCATTGTTTACTTAATTTTAACGGCCGTAGGACACTTTTGGTTCGTTGAAGCATTCTGATTCCTCCAAAGTGTGCTGGGAAACAGTAAGGAATAATGGCTATACTGTTGCCTGTATTAATTTGGAGGCACCGAATGTTTTAGCCAATCAGATATCAGTTCCCTGCCACCAACCAATCACAGCGAGGGTACCATACACAGCTAGACACACAGAGGGCACATTGACACCTGAAGTGGGTTGGCGGCTGTGATGGGTTGTCCTTCCCCTTATTATAATAATTGAAATAATAATTGAAGACATTATCTCAGCCTTGTTAATTGATTTAAATGGGGTGCGGGAGTAAGGGACAGACTTGGGGGCGTTTTGGGGGGTGCGGGAATAGGGGGACAGGCTTAGGGTGGGTAGAAAGCCAGGGAAATGTCAATAACTGTGGATACGGGAGTTCCAAGATGGCCGCCGACCAGAGACACTCCTCCCTATCTCATAATAGCGCCGCCGCTCAAAAACCCGTTGTAAATTACCACTGGCTGCCTCAATGTCAAAAACCCCGTTATAAATTGCAACTGTCGGCCTTTTCCTTCGTCCTGTGGTCAATTTAAGGCTTGCTTCGTCCTCCAATTCCTTTTTCCTTCATCCTGTGGTCAATTTAAGGCTTCCTCCGTCCTCCAACTTCATTTTAAAAGGTGTAGAACATAATAACGAGGTTCGAGTCGGCGGTTGACTGTATAGAAAACGAAGGATTTAAATATACTGAATTTTAAAATAGTCCACCATTAAAAAATAGGAGAAAATGGGAAGGGTTGCATCATAGAAAAAGGGAAGGTTTTTAAATACTAAAAAAAAAAATAAACCCCAGAGTCCGAAACTTTTAACTAGATTGACGTGGGCTTAAATATTGACATTAAAACACTACGAATTTGTTATTTTTTTACTATAGCAGCCTTGCAAAAAAATATACCTACGTTATCAAATTAAAATAATTTGCGTACGAATAGTATTTAGTGAATAATTTAAATAAATGTATATACGAAGGTCAGTAGGAGATGATTCGGACGAAACCTTCCTAACCTGGCAAATTATTACCAAATCAAAATAAAAATTGGTTAGAACGGGGTGTGGTTAGAACGGTAAATATCTCAATAAATACCCAATTAATAGCAGCTCTTAGTGTCTGAGAAATTGTATTTTAGTAAATAACCGGTAATTTAAGACTATTTTAACGAATTAACATCGTATTTTTTATATTAAAAGGGAAAAACTGATGTTAGATAATAGGGTTCATTGCCAACGGGATCTGGCAACCTTTGTAGATTCGTTACGCAAAGTTACGCATGTGTGGCGTCATTAACGCGGTCGGACACATGTGACAGGTTGACAATTATCGACTCGTTATACATTAATTACAGCCTTAGGTAAGTTCATTCTAATTTTTATGTGTAGATAATAGATTAATTTAGCCACGTGACCCACCGTGGGGAGTGATAGATAAGAAATAGAAGAAAAAAATAATATATAAAAACAGCATTTGCCCGCTCATTTTAAATATGGCGTCGGTGTCCGGGATTCGACATTAATTTCGTAATTATTTAAAAATTAGGAGCTCAGGTAAGTCCATATTGCTATGAGATATAGTTTATTAATATATCTATCTGTATATCACACTGTGGGAGGCGAAGGAATAATAAAATATGAGAAAATAGATGGATTAACTTTTTTTTTTTTCGCCCGTGTCAAAATATGGGATTAATATCTTTATCATTTAAACATTAGAAGCTTAGGTAAGTCCATATTGCTATGAGATGTAGTTTATAAATATATCTATCCGTATATCACACTGTGGGAAGCGAGGGAATAATATTTTTACGTTAAATTTTGATATAATAAATAATGTCGTATATATTCACTCGTGGGTTTACATATGGCGAATCTCCGTCACCGTTGAAATAAATCGACTTTTTTTTTTGTTAACATATATTTTGATTCAGATAAAAGTTAATTATATAAAGTTTTGAAACATAGATTTATAATTTATTTTATCATTTTAATTAATTATCTCTGTGGGAATAATAATAATAATAATAATAATAATTTGGTAATAAAATCGAGATTGTCCAAGCTTGGGCAGGTCAGCAGTGCAAGTTCCAAAGTTGCCAATTTAGCGCTTTTGTTGCTAGATTCGTCATTTTATAGAACAATATAGCTCTTACAATTTGGCTTTAGTGACATTTGGCAGCTGTTTTTCTGTGTTTTTGTTGCGTATTTCTTGGCGGTTTTAATTATTTCAGAGTCCTGACATAATAAAGAGTAATAAATAAATAACAATCAGAAGGTTTTGTGGGATGTTTATCAAAAATAGCGCCTTTTTAGTTAGCGCTTTTCGGGAGTAATAAGTTTAGCGCCTTAAGAAAATTCTAGTTGGCAACCCTGCCTGTCTCGACCGGTAGCAGTGTGCTCATTCTTAAGGTAATTACCCTAGACTTTCGTAATTTTGGGATTATTTAAGGGAATGGAAAAGGTAATTTAAGGAAAATCGGCAAGTAACCCATTAAATCTGGAAAAATCTTAGGTAATTTTTGGATAATCTATGGACATTTAAGGTAAACTTTTTTATAATCTGTGGAAATTTAAGGTAAATTTTTGGCCATAGAGAGAAACAGCATGGTACGTAAGTCTAAGTCCATTTGTTTATATGCTATTCAAGAAGGTTCGTAGTGTATACGATGCATGGTACCAATACGATGGGTCCATAGACAAACAACAGACCCGTCGTACGTACCACACCATCGTATACACCACGGATGTTCTTGAATACGGCTATAATAAATTCTGACAACCACACTGGGTAAGACTTCATTATTTTTGGGTTGATTCCACAGTCGTATTTGTTTGTAAACTTCCCAACCAACCACAAAATCTATCCAACAGTTAGATGATAATAATAATAATACCAATAACAATAATAATACCAATAATAATAATACCAATAATAATAATACCAATAATAATAATAATACCAATAATAATAATAATAATCACGGTAAATATTGAATGAATTACCGTTATTGCGTATGGTTTTTCTACCTTCATTACCCACTATTTTAGACCATTCTAAGACTATTTTCTTCTATGGCATTTCCTCCACAAATGCCCCATTTCCAAGATAGGGCATATTCAAATGGGGCATTTTGAAATTAGCCTGACCTTACCTGACCTGACCTAACCTAACCTAACCTAACCTAACCTAACCTAACCTAGACCGCATCAGACTACCGGGACCTAACCTGGGCAAACTACCGGAACCTAACCTGGGCAAACTACCGGGAAATAATCGTGATAAAATACAATAAATGACTGGGGCAAAATACTGGGACCCAGCCGGATCTGGCAACACTGCTGCAAAACGGTAATTCTTTCAATAAATACCATACTCACTATAGTTTACTCAGATAATAATATTGTGGTTGAGCTTTGTTTTTCTTTATGTGATTTGCTTTTCTTATTCTCTCTCTCTCTCTCTCTCCAAAAATTTTATATAATGATTTTGATTTCTTCCTTATCTATAATTTCAGCAAAGAGTAAATCTGCCAGTCAGTTTTCTTTATATGGTTGTTGAAAGAGATTGTAATTATTTCTTATATTTTGATATTGTGCACAATGCAATATAAAATGTTGTAAGTCTTCACATTGTTCACTGCAACAAATATTTGTTGGTGGAAACAACACAAACACAAACACTCACCAGTCAACTTCCTTACTCCCCTTAAATGTTAGCCTATCCTCACCTCAATCTAACCCAAATACTAACCTCACCTCTTTCCTAACCTCTATCCCCACCTCTATCCTCACCTCAATCTAACCCAAATACTAACCTCACCTCTATTCTCACCTCTTTCCTCTATCCTCACCTCTATCTAACCCAAATACTAACCTCACCTCTATTCTCACCTCTTTCCTCTAACCTCACCTCTTTCCTCTATCCTCACCTCAATCTAACCCAAATACTAACCTCACCTCTATTTTCACCTCTATCCTCACCTCTTTCCTAACCTCTATCCTCACCTCTATCTAACCCAAATACTAACCATCATTGTGACCGATGTACAAATTGGTTTGGGTAAATATTGAAAGAATTACCGTTATTGTGTACGGTTTTTCTACCTTCATTACCCACTTATTTAGACCATTCTAAGACTATTTAGACTTATTTAGACCATTCTAAGATTTTTTTTTTTTTCTATGGCATTTCCCCCACAAAATTTCCTAGATATTTCCAAATTTCATTATTCAAATGGGGCATTTTGAAATTAGCCTGACCTAACCTGACCTTACCTAACCTAACCTAACCTAACCTAACCTAACCTAACCTAACCTAACCTAACCTAGACCACAGCAAACCACCGGGAAATAACCTGGACAAACTACCGGGAAATAACCTGGTCAAACTACCGGGAAATGACCGGGGCAAAATACGGTATTTATTGAAAAAATTACCGTTTTGTAGCAGTGTTGCCAGATCCGGCTAGGTCCCAGTATTTTGCCCCGGTCATTTCCTATACCGTACTTTACCACGGTTAGGTCCCGGTAGTTTGACCAGGTTAAATCCCGGTAGTCTGTCCCAGTCCAGATAAATATTAATTATTTAATTATTAATTATTTAATTCTTTAGATAACAATCTTATTATTCAGAGTTTTGGCTTTTGGAGATAATACAAAAATGTATTGTTGATGTTTATTTATCTAAGGATATATATATATATATATATATATATATATATATATATATATATATATATATATATATATATACTTGATTTCAGGATACTAGTTAGACATTAATTAAGATGGAAGTACAGTGTTGGGAAATCTGGAGCAAATGATTCCTCCAAACTATTTTTCCAAGCAACACAACACTAATATTTGTGTTGGTCTGCTTCTATTTCCTGGCATACTTTGGAGGAATCAGGACACTCCAATATAACAAAAGTGAATTACCCCAATTAATATGATATTTCTTCAACAGACTGATATGAATCTTGAAAAGGAAGAAAGGCATGCTGAGAAGGAGAAGAAAAAAAGGTTGAGGGAATGGAAGAATGGAAAGAATTGTAAAAGTTAGACAAGGAGATGACAGGGATGAAGGTGAGTCTTCCCTTTATATATATTAAGAGTTGAAGGAGAGAGTTTCTTAACTTTTTAATGTTAAAGTTGAAGTTGGGACATAATCTAATTCATAATGTTAGAAATAACCAAGAGAAATTTTACTTTATTTTAGTGAAAAAGTAACATTATAGAAGTATTAGGTTAGGTTATGATATGACTTAAGTAAATGTGATACAGTAGTTAGCACTTGTATAACACACACACACACACACTCTCACACACACTTTCTCTCTCTCTCACACACTCACACACACACTTTCTCTCTCTCTCTCTCTCACACTCACACACACACTTTCTCTCTCTCTCTCTCTCACACACTCACACACACACTTTCTCTCTCTCTCTCTCACACATACACACACACTTTCTCTCTCTCTCTCACACACTCACACACACACTTTCTCTCTCTCTCTCTCACACACTCACACACACACTTTCTCTCTCTCTCTCACACACACTCACACACACACTTTCTCTCTCTCTCTCTCACACACTCACACACACTTTCTCTCTCTCTCTCACACACACACACACACAATTTCTCTCTCTCTCTCACACACACTCACACACACTTTCTCTCTCTCTCTCACACACACACACACACACTTTCTCTCTCTCTCTCTCACACACACACACACACTTTCTCTCTCTCTCTCTCTCACACACTCACACTCTCACACACTCACTCACTCACACACACACTTTCTCTCTCTCTCTCTCTCACACACACACTCACTCACTCACTCACTCACTCACTCACTCACACACACACTTTCTCTCTCTCTCTCTCTCACACACACACACACACACACACACACACACACACACACTGTCTCTCTCGTGCCCACTACCCACCCACAAAATTGGTCAAAGTGTCTTCTCGTCGTCTTTTGCCTCTCGTGTGGAAGAGGTTTGATGTGGTAATTCTTTTTTGTTACATTGGAGTGCCTTGATTCCTCCAAAGTATGTCAGGAAACAGGACCAGAAGAACAAAAGTAATGGTGTTCTGTTGTTGCTTGGAATAGTTTGGAGGATTCAGTTGCTCCAGATTTACCAACACAAAATTTCCCCTTTAATTGCTAAGTTAGATACCATATCAGATAACTTGGATGCTGTCTTAGGGTTGATTCCACAGTGGTATTGGTTTGTTAGCTTCCCAACCAACCACACTTGTAAGGCTTCATTATTTTCCATAATCGGAGTATCCACATTCACAAAATCTATCCAACAGTTAGATAATGATAATAATAATCACTGTATAGTTTACTCACCAAAATTAATTAAATAATTCACCCAGAAGTCATTAACACGGCTAACATTCTTTCGTTTGCGTGCTTACAAACCAATACCAACCAATTTTGAAGTTGATTTTGTATAAAACTCAAATTACCATATCTATACCCAACATTTATATATAGCCTAATAGTGTTTTGAATTAATTAACTTTATTGGCAGAATAATGGTGATGGGAGACAGTAGCAGAGTGGATAAAGTGATGGACTGTGAATGGTAAGGGCCCGGGTTCGAGTCCACCAGAAAACGTCTGGGATTTTTCCGAGGTGATGTGATGGGTCCAGCTGTTGGTCAACTACCCTGGCTACACTGACACAGTATTACCAATGTGACTCCATGTAGTGTTGCATTATTCATTAACATTAGGCTAACATATATGTTATATTATATCATTAACAATGATATATATTTATTAGTGAGGATTTATTGTATTAATAATTGTCTTTAGATAACATGTATCAGTATAATACTAATTTGTATAATTCATCATACCATTGTTGTTGTATATTACCCATAGTATTGAGTTAACATGTAACAGTGTATTTATAACCTCACTCCCTCCAAGGGGGTGGCCACGGCAGAAGTGTCTCCAGTTGTCCCTGTTCCAACACTCCCTCCTTACTTGGTCCATCCCTACTATCCCTCATGTTACTCTCCTTTACATACTCTGTATACAATACATTAATAATTTATATATGGAGTCCTGCATTATACTGATAAATTACCATCATTAATACCATCAATGTTCTTCTTGTATATTACCCATAGTAGTAGGGGAGGTGGCCGAGTGGTTAGTGTTCTGGACTCATATCCTAGAGGTCGGGAGATCGATCCTCTCAGGTGAGGGCCTGAGAATATTTACTCTTCCGATTTGAGTTTGAGGCACTAACTATAAGGCCACCAAACGTCGTAAAACACCCTCACTGGTACCATAACACCCTCGCTGGTACCATAACACCCTCGCTGGTACCATAACACCCTCACTGGTACCATAACAGCTTCAGTATTTGGGAATAACCCTCACTTCCCTCCCTCTGTGGCTGGGTACCAGTTCGGAAGTCGTGACGTGTGTGTATGAGCAGCAGTTGACCTGGGCCACGGTAACGGGCTTGATTAAGCTTATGTCCAGTGTCGGAACATAGATAAAAAAAAAAAAAAAAAAAAAAAATAGTATTGAGTTAACATGTAAGAGTGCAGTACTAATTTGTATATGTTTTTTCAGGATGTATGTATGTATGTATGGTGACACAAGACATTGGATTTTCACAGCTTTATCGGTTTTGAATAGAGGATGACACCCATTACCTTCACAACAATACCAACTATAATACCTTACCTTACCTAACCTAACCTTACCTTACCTTACCTTACCTTACCTTCACAACAATACCAACTATAATACCTTACCTTACCTAACCTAACCTTACCTTACCTTACCTTACCTTACCTTACCTTACCTTACCTTACCTTACCTTACCTTACCTTACCTTACCTTCACAACAATACCAACTATAATACCTTACCTTACCTTACCTAACCTTACCTTACCTTACCTAACCTTACCTTACCTTACCTTACCTTACCTTACCTTACCTTACCTTCACAACAATACCAACTATAATACCTTACCTAACCTTGCCTTACCTTACCTTACCTTACCTTCACAACAATACCAACTATAATACCTTACCTTACCTAACCTAACCTTGCCTTGCCTTGCCTTACCTTACCTTACCTAACCTAACCTTACCTAACCTTACCTTACCTAACCTTACCTAACCTAACCTTACCTTCACAACAATACCAACTATAATACCTTACCTTACCTAACCTAACCTTGCCTTACCTTACCTAACCTTACCTTACCTAACCTTACCTTCACAACAATACCAACTATAATACCTTACCTTACCTTACCTAACCTTACCTAACCTTACCTTACCTAACCTTACCTTCACAACAATACCAACTATAATACCTTACCTTACCTTACCTTACCTTACCTTACCTTACCTTACCTTACCTAACCTAACCTTCACAACAGTACCAACTATATACTCACAATACAATAGAGGTAAGTGTATGAAGTGAAGGGAGAGTTTACCCTGTAGTGAAGTGGTAGGGATAAACCAGTTTTTGTTATCAAGCCTTACTATGGATGTAAACATGACTGTAACCCTTTGTTGGGTTTTGGTTGTCCAAGTGACACCAAGCTCACTTGGTTTTCACCAAGCGAGCCTGCCCTGTACTGTTTTTGTGGGTCGCTTGGATACGAAGCCGTGCCAAGCGGTAGCCGTTAAAACCAAGCCGTCTTTGTATCCAAAGCAACCCCTGCTTGGTAACAGTGTTGGTGCTGCTTTGTAGTCACCTGACAACAACAATATGGACCACAGATAATTGATATTGGCTTAACTAGTACATGTAACTTGCAATCAGTGCCAAATAAACAAAAATAATTATGTAATAACATGTTGTAGTATTATTTAAGGAGGTATTGGCTGCTTGGATAATTTTTGTACATATTATTATGGAAGACAAAATTTAAAGGATTATTTATAAGTAATCAAACTTGCAATTTTTTACTAGTAGCCTACTTACAATTTTCTACCAGTACTTACACTGCTGCAGAGGTCTTAATGTAAATAATATTTATTATTAAAGAAAAATGTGGTTACTCAGTTAAGTGATTCTTTACCTAACATATACCTAATCATGGGTGAAATTTCAACATGTGAGGACTGGTATAATGGCCATCAAGTTTTCATTAATAATTAAGTGTCCAATTTTTGTTGTTTTTTTCCCTCCACCTAAACTGGAGACATGAGGCTGTTGGGTACCTATATTATAATTGTAATGATTTTATTTGGAGATGAGTTGGCCTTCTCTGTGTTTATTTTAAATGTTACCAAAGTGTATTCCTAATATTAACCCTTTTATTGCTTTCCTATGATATCACCATTCCGTCAAATGATAATTTTTGGGCTATTATTTTGGTTGGGCACCTTGGGCAAGACAATTGTTGGGCTCCACGCTTGGACAACAATAAAACAACACTTGTAGTGCCACAAGGAGATGTGGGGGGCTGCTCCCTCCTCCAACAGGGATTGGGGGGGTTGTGATGTGGAGTGTGTGGTGGGGGCGGGGGGGATCTACGGTTTGGCATTTTGTTTGGGAGGGTGTGTGATGTGACAAGGCTACCTCCAGTGTGGAGAGGAAGGCCTCGTATATGTGTGTATGTATGTATGTATATGTGTGTATGTGTGTGTTTTCATCTTGGCAACAACAGTCAAACAATGTGGTGATTTCAGTACAAGAATATTATTATGGTAATGGTGTGTGTGTCTGTGTGTGTGTGTGTGTGTGTGTTCAAAGGATAGTGATAAATGTATTTACATCTTATATTGAGAGCCTACTAGAGAGAGTAAGTAAGTAAATATTTATTGGTTATTTCATACCAAGGTATATTAATATTAAATCTATCTTCAAGACAGGAAAATATGAGTAATGGTAGATGGTTTTTACTCTCATCATTTTCACTCAATAAATTCTGCTGGCATTAAATATTGCAAGATATCAATTTTGGCCCCAACTTTATTCCATATCAATGATCTTGTGTCTATGTACAGTCACGGACAATAATTAATCATCCACACATAGGTAACTCAAACAAATTGCTATTGAATATTTTCATGTTTTGTTATTATGTATTTTTTGTTGTTGTTGAACTAGTCAGTATTTGCTTGTAGTGAAATAGAAAATGGTAATTAAACTATTTATTAGAACCAGATAGATAGATAGTGAGTTAGATAGAGATAGTGAGAGAGAGAGAGAAAGAAACAGAGGAAAGCTGTCAAACATTTACATGAGTCAACCCAATGTGGATGAATATTATTGTCTGTGACTGTACAACACAATATGTGTTAGGGGGGTGCGGGAATAGGGGGATAGGCTTTAGGGGTGTGTGGGAGTGGGGGGACAGGCTTGGGGGGGGGGGTTAAGGGGGTGCAGGAATAGGGGACAGGCTTTATACCCACCCGAACCCTGTCCCCCTATTGCCGCACCCCCCTAAACCCCCCCCCCCAAGCCTGTCCCCTTACTCCCACACCCCCCTAAAGCCTGTCCCCTACTCCCGCACTCTTCCACCCATTATATATATTATATTCTTACTTATTATTTCTTGAGTTAGTCAGGAGACATGGGCTTTCTCTTACCACTCTCATTTGTGTTCACAGAAAGCCAACCCACCCTCTAAGAAGACTTGCTATAGTTATTGTTAATTGGATATCTTTGTACCATTACTATTTGGTGTGTTACAACACTTGTACTAAGGGTTCAAGTGCTTGGAAGGTTGTGCTGGTTGACATGGAGTAATACAGTTATGTTCTTTTTTTTGTCAAGTTTTTCCTCAAACCTTTGGTATGATTAATTAAAGACCCTGTGATGGTTTTTGAGACTTGGTTGGTGTCTTGTGATTCCTCCTGACTATGCCACTAGACAAGCTCCTTCCTTCCACATAGATAGTGTTTAGTGATAATATTTGAAGGACTCATTTACCTCCAATTTTCTGACTACATCACAGGGTCCCTTAAGGGGGTGCGGGAGTAGGGGACAGGCTTGGGGGGGGGGTGGGGGGTGCGGGAATATGGGGACAGGCTTGGGGTGGGTAGAAAGCCTTTACCCTATTCCCGCACCCCCCTAACCCCCCCCCAAAGCCTGTCCCCCTATTCCCGCACCACCTGGATAAAATATTGAGGGTTCCTTGGACAGTGGACTACCAACACATCCTTACCTTTACAGCCACACTGACACCTAGTTAGTGCACAGAATATTTTCAAGTAACACACTTTCTGTCTGATGCATAATGATTGTCTGTTAAATCTGAAATCCTTTAAATGGGGGGCCATTAAATCAAGGGTCGAGTGTATTAGGAAAATACCATATATTTCAAGTGAACAGTGTTTTTTTCTGACACCTAGTAAATGATAGCTAGGGCTAGGAAAAGGAAAGTCATACAGAGTATATACATAATGATAAATGATATTGGAGCCATGAGAGGTACACAAGTGATGTGAATTGATACAATAGCCTGGGGATGTTCTTTTATTGTTGTTGTTGAAGTTCCTCAAGGTGTCTGGCCGAGCAGCCCCGGGCTCCTGAGGAAGGTCATGGCCTGAACCGGGCTTTCCCACAGTGCCCTCAGAGAGTGTATGTTGTGTTGTTGGCGAGTGTGGTTGGTTGGGAAGCTAACAAACCAATACCACTGTGGAATCGACCCTTATTGACAATACTGTATTGGAGAAAATGCTTATTGTTCAAAATTTTTGCAACCAATTTAATAATCCTTCAATGGGATGAGAGTGATAGTTTCACCATGGTTAAGCCAGAAATAATATTCTGTGTTATTATTATAAAGTTGAATAATTTCCTTTAAATTAATTAGGTTGTATTTTGTTACAGATTTGTGGAGTGTAGTTGTACAAGAGACTTAACAACTATAACTACCACCACTACTACTACTACTACTACCACCACTACTACTACTACTACTACTACTACTACTACCACCACTACTACTACTACTACTACTACTACTACTACTACTACCACTACTACTACTACCACTACTACTACTACTACTACCACCACTACTACTACTACTACTACTACCACCACCACTACTACTACTACTACTACTACTACTACTACTACTACTACTACCACCACCACTACTACCACCACCACTACTACCACCACCACTACTACCACCACCACTACTACCACCACCACTACTACCACCACCACTACTACAACAACTACCACTACTACTACTACTACTTCACAAGAATCACTAGTTACTGTGAGTGTTTTATGAAGTTACTGTGTGTGTGTGTGTGTGTGTGTGATGTTTCTCTCTTCACACACACACACAGGTAATATAATAACAGTAACATATTGTGTGTGTCTGATATTTCTCTCTGCACACACACACACACACACAAAATGTTAATGTCGTTATCAAAACTGTGTGTGTGTGTGTATTTGTCACACACACAATGTTATATTGTTGTTATAATATCTGTGTGTGTTTGTTTTGTCACACACACACACACACACACACAGTATTATTATAATATTTGTCTGTGTGTGTGAGTGATATCTCTCTCCCTCTCCCAAGCCTGTCCCCTACTCCCGCACCCCCCTAAACCCCTCCCAAGCCTGTCCCCCTACTCTTGCACCTCCTTAAGAAGCCCCTCCGGTTTTTTTTTTTTTTTTTTTTTTTTTTTTTTTACGAGCCTCTGAAGTATATATTTCCATAATGTAATTTTCAACTTGACAAACCTTCTCTCCTCACCTTCCATTTCTCTCACTTCTCCTCCATGTTTGTCAAAGTATAATAATAATAATATATAATTGTAATATAATTGTAGTATAATATAATAATAATAATAATTGTAATATAATTGTAGTATAATATAATAATAATAATATAATTGTAATATAATTGTAGTATAATATAATAATAATAATATAATTGTAATATAATTGTAGTATAATATAATAATAATATAATAATGTAGTAATTCTAAAATAATTAATTAGGTTGTATTTTGTTACAGATTTGTGGATAGCAGTTGTTGTTGTTGTTGAAGTTCCTCAAGGTGTCTGGCCGAGCAGCCCGGAGCTCCTGAGGAAGGTCATGGCCTGAACCGAGCTTTCCCACAGTGCCCTCAGAGAGTGTATGTTGTGTTGTTGGTGAGTGTGTTTGTGTTCGTTGCAGTCTTCAATAATGTGTTTAATAGAATGGGGTGTTGTGTTGTGTTGTTGGTGAGTGTGTTTGTGTTCGTTACAGTCTTCAATAATGTGTTTAATAGAATGAGGTGTTGTGTTGTGTTGTTGGTGAGTGTGTTTGTGTTCGTTACAGTCTTCAATAATGTGTTTAATAGAATGGGGTGTTGTGTTGTGTTGTTGGTGAGTGTGTTTGTGTTCGTTACAGTCTTCAATAATGTGTTTAATAGAATGGGGTGTTGTGTTGTGTTGTTGGTGAGTGTGTTTGTGTTCGTTACAGTCTTCAATAATGTGTTTAATAGAATGGGGTGTTGTGTTGTGTTGTTGGTGAGTGTTGTTGTGTTCATTGCAGTCTTCAATAATGTGTTTAATAGAATGGGGTGTTGTGTTGTGTTGTTGGTGAGTGTTGTTGTGTTCGTTGCAGTCTTCAATAATGTGTTTAATAGAATGGGGTGTTGTGTTGTGTTGTTGGTGAGTGTGGTTGTGTGTGTTGCAGTCTTCAATAATGTGTTTAATAGAATGGGGTGTTGTGTTGTGTTGTTGGTGAGTGTGGTTGTGTGTGTTGCAGTCTTCAATAATGTGTTTAATAGAATGGGGTGTTGTGTTGTGTTGTTGGTGAGTGTGGTTGTGTGTGTTGCAGTCTTCAATAATGTGTTTAATAGAATGGGGTGTTGTGTTGTGTTGTTGGTGAGTGTGTTTGTGTGTGTTGCAGTCTTCAATAATGTGTGTAATAGAATGGGGTGCTGTGTTGTGTTGTGTGGTTGTGTGTGTTGCAGTCTTCCATAATGTGTTTAATAGAATGGGGTGTTGTGTTGTGTTGTTGGTGAGTGTGTTTGTGTGTGTTGCAGTCTTCAATAATGTGTTTAATAGAATGGGGTGCTGTGTTGTGTTGTGTTGTTGGTGAGTGTGGTTGTGTGTGTTGTAGTCTTCAATAATGTGTTTAATAGAATGGGGTGTTGTGTTGTGTTGTTGGTGAGTGTGTTTGTGTTCGTTGCAGTCTTCAATAATGTGTTTAATAGAATGGGGTGTTGTGTTGTGTTGTTGGTGAGTGTGGTTGTGTGTGTTGCAGTCTTCAATAATGTGTTTAATAGAATGGGGTGTTGTGTTGTGTTGTTGGTGAGTGTGGTTGTGTGTGTTGCAGTCTTCCATAATGTGTTTAATAGAATGGGGTGTTGTGTTGTTGGTGAGTGTGGTTGTGTGTGTTGCAGTCTTCAATAATGTGTTTAATAGAATGGGGTGTTGTGTTGTGTTGTTGGTGAGTGTTGTTGTGTTCATTGCAGTCTTCAATAATGTGTTTAATAGAATGGGGTGTTGTGTTGTGTTGTTGGTGAGTGTGGTTGTGTGTGTTGCAGTCTTCAATAATGTGTTTAATAGAATGGGGTGTTGTGTTGTTGGTGAGTGTGGTTGTGTTCGTTGCAGTCTTCAATAATGTGTTTAATAGAATGGGGTGTTGTGTTGTTGGTGAGTGTGGTTGTGTTCGTTGCAGTCTTCAATAATGTGTTTAATAGAATGGGGTGTTGTGTTGTTGGTGAGTGTGGTTGTGTGTGTTGCAGTCTTCAATAATGTGTTTAATAGAATGGCGTGTTGTGTTGTTGGTGAGTGTGGTTGTGTGTGTTGCAGTCTTCAATAATGTGTTTAATACATACATTATATGTTTTCTGTTATGAATTGTTGATTATAACTCACAGCACATTTTACTTAATACATAAACAAAATTAATAGTGGCCCTGTTGCTTGGAATAGTTTGGAGGAATTATTTGCTCCAGATTTACCATTAATACTGTACTTGTTCATATTAAGGGACCCTGTGTTGTAGTCACATAATTGGAGGTAAATGAGTCCTTCAAATATTGTCACGAAACACACACACCTATATGGAAGGAGCTTGTTTCGTGGCATAGTCAGGAGGAATCAAAAGCCTCCAATTTTCATACACGATCACAGGGTTCTTAATAGAGTAACTTAATGGACCCTGTGTGTGTGTGTTTGTGTGTGTGGGACAATACCTGAACATTTACCTTTACCAAATTATTAATGTTAATATTATCATTACAGCCATTTGGTGAAGATGTGATGACAACAGTTACTCACCTGTTCCATGGTGTGTGTGTGTGTGTATGTGTCATGGTGATGGTTTGGAGTGGGCTGTCAACCAGAAACCACCTGCTTCAGATCTCATGCTTTGACTCAGGTGGGCTGTGTGTGTGTGTGTGTGTGTGTGTCATGGTGATGGTTTGGGTGGGCTGTCGTCCAGAAACCACCTGCTAATAAGTATACAGCTTTGGTTGAAGCTTTGAACAGTCCATCAATTCACCAACGAACAAATTCCAATGGAGATTTTATTGTGTATTATTTACTGTCTCTAGGTATTCCAAGTACACCTGTATATTTATTAGTGCTGGTAACTGTACAATGGAGATGTTATTGTGTATTAGTTACTATCTCTAGGTATTCCAAGTACACCTGTATACTTATTAGTGCTGGTAACTGTACAATGGAGATGTTATTGTGTATTAATTACTATCTCTAGGTATTCCAAGTACACCTGTATATTTATTAGTGCTGGTAACTGTACAATGGAGATGTTATTGTGTATTAATTACTATCTCTAGGTATTCAAAGCACACCTGTATACTTATTAGTGCTGGTAACTGTACAATAGATTCACAGGATATTGAATTAAGTTATGAAATGGTTGCATATACAGAAACCAATTTAATTAAGGAGTATTGTTCATTCATCATTATTTCAATATTACTTTCTCAGTGAATCCATCTAAAATTGACTTATAGATGTATAAAAGTGAAGTTGTGGCACCTGGTGTGAGAGGCAGACCACTGGTTAGATGACACAACACAGTGGAAGAGTATGTGAGAGTAAAGAGTAAGAAGGAAGTGTTGGAAAGTATGTAATGTGAGAGTAAAGAGTAGGGAGTGTTGGAACAGAGTGGAAGAGTATGTGAGAGTAAAGAGTAAGAAGGAAGTGTTGGAAAGTATGTAATGTGAGAGTAAAGAGTAGGGAGTGTTGGAACAGAGTGGAAGAGTATGTGAGAGTAAAGAGTAAGAAGGAAGTGTTGGAAAGTATGTAATGTGAGAGTAAAGAGTAGGGAGTGTTGGAACAGAGTGGAAGAGTATGTGAGAGTAAAGAGTAAGAAGGAAGTGTTGGAAAGTATGTAATGTGAGAGTAAAGAGTAGGGAGTAAGGAGGGAGTGTTGGAACAGAGTGGAAGAGTATGTGAGGGGGAGAGGGAGGAGGGAGTGTTGGAACAGGGATAACTGGACACACTTTTGCCGAGGTGTCACAGCTATAGATAGATAGACTTATGGCTCTGTGTCACCCCCAGGTCACCAAGGTCAGGAGGAAGTGTAGTGGACATTGGTGAAGACAGTGTAGTGGACATTGGTTAAGACATACACACATACACACATAGACATACACACATTGGTAGGACTTGTATCTGGAGACATACATTCTACAGTCTACATCAGGGTTGTCAAACTCATTTACCCCAGTGTACCACATTTAATTAGAGTATATAAAACAGTAAGCGGGCCAGATAATTATGAACAGATCCATACCACTTATTAAGGAAGTAATATAATAATAATGGATTAATAATAATAATAAGAAAGAAAACTCACTACAACCTTACCTTCACTACACAACCAATTTTGGTGAGTCTATTTAGTACACTTATGTGTAGGGATCGGGGGGTTGAGATGTAGTACGTGTGTGTGAGTGTGTGTGTGGGGGGAGCGGGGGGGATCTATGTTTGGGAGGGTGTGTGAGAGGAAGGCCTCGTATATGTATGTGTGTGTATGTATGTATATTATTATGTGTTTGGGAGGGTGTGTGACGTGACGAGGCTACCTCCAGTGTGGAGATGAAGGCCTCGTATATGTATGTAATAATAAATAATAATAATAATAATATACAGTTTATTGATTAATGGCAGCTGATAAGCTGAAAATATACATATTACACTTAAAATGATATAGGAGTGGATTAACATTGTAGTGCAGTGTAGGCCTGTGTGTGTGTGTGTGTGTGTGTGTGTTATTCTTAGGAGTTATTTATTGTATTAACTATGGTTGGTTGGTATGGCACTTTTCTGATAGGTTTGATCTTGTTGTGGTGTCTGGTGGTGTGTCTGGGAGGTGGGTTTAGTGGTGGTAACAGATGTCAATGTCTGGTGGGTGTGAGGAACTTGGTCCCAAACTGTCTCAGGATATGCATGTACAGTTAGTTACCAGCACTAATAAATATACAGGTGTACTTGGAATACCTAGAGATAGTAACTAATACACAATAACATCTCCATTGTACAGTTACCAGCACTAATAAATATACAGGTGTACTTGGAATACCTAGAGACAGTAATTAATACACAATAACATCTGAGAGTGAGGGATGTATGTGTGTATGTATGTACAGTCGTGGTCAATAATATTCATCCACATATGGGTATCTCAAACAATTTACTGTCTAATGTTTTCACATTCACATATATGATTTTAAGTAGTGTGTAGCTGCTTGTATTAAATTAAAAGATGGTAGTTAACGCGTGTGTGTGTGTTATTGTTTTAAGTAGTGTGTAGCTGCTTGTATTAAATTAAAAGATGGTAGTTAACACGTGTGTGTGTGTGTGTGTGTGTTATTGTTTTAAGTAGTGTGTAGCTGCTTGTATTAAATTAAAAGATGGTAGTTAACGTGTGTGTGTGTGTGTGTGTTATTATTTTAAGTAGTGTGTAGCTACTTGTATTAAATTAAAAGATGGTAGTTAACGCGTGTGTGTGTGTGTTATTGTTTTAAGTAGTGTGTAACTGCTTGTATTAAATTAAAAGATGGTAGTTAACCTATTTATTGTAAAGTTTATCATCTAAGGAACAGAGGGAAGCTGTCAAACTCTTACCTGTGTTACCCCTATATTGATGATTATATTTGACACCAACTGTATGTATGTTTTTTACCAATATATTTTGTTTTGGGTAACATTTCAATAATATTATCTGGGATGCCTGTATATATATAGGGTCCATTCCACAGTGGTTGGTATTGGTTTGTAAGCATGCAAACGAAAGAATGTTAGCCGTGTAAATGACTTCTGGGTGAATTATTTAATGAATTTTGTGATTAAACTATACAGTGATTATTATTATTATTATTATTATTATTATTATTATTATTATTATTGTTATTATTATTACTATTATTATTATTACTGGTATTATTATTTTTATTATTATTATTATTATTATTAAATGACTTGTGGGTGAATTATTTAATGAATTTGGTGAGTAAACTATACAGTGATCATCATTATCTAACTGTTGGATAGATTTTGTGAATACGGATACTCACCTTTTGGAAAATAATGAAGCCTTACAAGTGTGGTTGGTTGGTTGGGAAGTTAACAAACCAATACCACTGTGGAATCAACCCATGTACAGTTGGCCACAGAAATTCTTACACAGGTTACATGGAAAGAGAAGTTATTAATTGATTATTGTGAATGTACTGTAATGAATAGTTTACCAAGTGACTCTTATCATTACAAAACAACAAACCTAATAATAATAATCACTGTATAGTTTACTCACCAAATTCATTAAATAATTCACCCACAAGTCATTTAATAATAATAATAATAATGTTGTATTGCAGTTACATATATAATCTTAACCTTTTATCTTTCTCTATGCATCTTCTTTCACACTTTCTATGTAAGGTTAGACAGCTGTTTCTCTCTATTTCACACACACACACACACTGTCTGTCTCCTTTCCTGTGCCTTCTTTGATATTATTATTATGATCAATATTATTATTATTATTATTATTATTTTTATTATTATTATTTTTATTATTATTATTATTATTATTATTTTTATTTTTATTATTAATATTATTAATATTATAAGTTGGCTTCATATCCACCTGTGTATGTATTAGGTTTTGTAAAAATTATAAATTGTATAATTATTAGATTTAGTAAGAATTATAAACTAATTTGGTTATATATTTGTTACAGAGTTTTGGAATTAACTGGAATTGTACAAGTATGAGACCTCCTTCCATCTATAACAACAACAACAACAACACATTATTATAGATTACTGTAAGTATTTGTATTCATGGTATATACAGTACTATGGTTCTGTTGTCTTTATATGGAGACATTGTATGTACACTCGCGGTCAGAAATTGTGCCCTGATCCCTTGGCACGATGAATAGCAACTAGCCAAGCTTTGATGATTCGAACAAATGTGTGTTGTAGGGATACGCACAGTTGTTCGAACCTTATAAAAAAAAATGTTATATAAAAAAAAATTTTATATAAAAAAAAATTTTATATAAAAAAAAATTTTATATAAAAAAAAATTATATAAAAAAAATTTTATATAAAAAAAAAATTTATATAAAAAAACATTTTATATACAAAAATTTTATATAAAAAAAAAATTTATATAAAAAATTTTTTTTATATAAAACAAAAATTTATATAGAAAAAAATTTTATATAAAAAAAAATTTTATATAAAAAAATTTTATAAAAAAAATTTTATATAAAAAAAAAATTTATATAAAAAAACATTTTATATAAAAATTTTTTTATATAAAACAAAATTTTATATAAAAAAAAATTTTATATAAAAGTTTTTATATAAAAAAAGGTTTTATATAAAAAAAGTTTTATATAAAAAATTTTTTTATATAAAAAAATTTTTTATATAAAAATTTTTTTTATATAAAAACGTTTTTATATAAAAAAAGTTTTTATAGAAAAAAAGTTTTTATAGAAAAAAAAATTTTATATAAAAATTTTTTTTATATAAAACAAAATTTTATATAAAAAAAATTTTTATATAAAAAAAAAAATTATAAAAAAAATTTATAAAAAAAAATTTTATATAAAAAAAAAATTTATAAAAAAAAAATTTATATAAAAAAAAATATATAAAAAAAATTTTATATAAAAAAAAAATTTTATATAAAAAAAATTTATATAACAAAATTTTTTATATAAAACCATTTTTTTATATAAACAAAATTTTTATATAAACAAAATTTTAAAAAAAAATTTTATATAAAAAAAATTTTTATATAAAATTTTTTTTTATATAAATACACGATGAATAGCAACTAGCCAAGCTTTGATGATTCCAACAAATGTGTGTTGTAGGGATACGCACAGTTGTTCGAACCTTATAAAAAAAAATTTTATATAAAAAAAAATTTTATATAAAAAAAAATTTTATATAAAAAAAATTTTATATAAAAAAAAATATATATAAAAAAAAATTTTATATAAAAAAAAAATTTATATAAAAAAGAATTTTATATACAAAAATTTTATATAAAAAAAAATTTTATATAAAAAAACAATTTTATATAAAACAAAAATTTATATAGAAAAAAATTTTATATAAAAAAAAATTTTATATAAAAAAATTTTATAAAAAAAATTTTATATAAAAAAAAAATTTATATAAAAAAACATTTTATATAAAAAAAAATTTATAAAAAAAAAATTTTATTTAAAAAAAAATTATATAAAAAAAAATTTTATATAAAAAAAAATTTTATATAAACAAAAATTTTATATAAAAAAAAATTTTTATATAAAAGAAATTTTTATATAAAAGAAATTTTTATATAAAAAAAAATTTTATATAAAAAAAAATGTTATATAAAAAAAAATTTATATAAAAAATTTTTTTATATAAAAAAATTTTTTATATAAAAAAAATTTTTATATAAAAAAAATTGTATATAAAAAAAAATTTTATATAAAAAAAAAAATTATAAAAAAAAATTTTATATAAAAAAAAATATATAAAAAAAATTTTATATAAAAAAAAAATTTATATAAAATTTTTTTTATATAAAACAAATTTTTATACAAAATTTTTTTTTATATAAAAAAAATTTTTATATAAAAAAAATTTTATATAAAAAAATTTTTTATATAAAAAATTTTTTTATATAAAAAAATGTTTTATATAAAAAAATTTTTTATATAAAAACGTTTTTATATAAAAAAAGTTTTTATATAAAAAAAGTTTTTATATAAAAATAAATTTTATATAAAAAAAAAATTTATATAAAAAAAAATTTTATATAAAAAAAATTTTATATAAAAAAAAATTTTATATAAAAAAGTTTTTATATAAAAAAAAATTTTATATAAAAAAGTTTTTATATAAAAAAAGTTTTTATATAAAAAAAAATTTTATATAAAAAAAAATATATAAAAAAAATTTTATATAAAAAAAAATTTTATATAAAATTTTTTTTATATAAAACAAATTTTTATACAAAATTTTTTTTTATATAAAAAAAATTTTTATATAAAAAAAAATTTTATATAAAAAAAATTTTATATAAAAAAATTTTTTATATAAAAAAATTTTTTATATAAAAAAATGTTTTATATAAAAAATTTTTTTATATAAAAACGTTTTTATATAAAAAAAGTTTTTATATAAAAAAAGTTTTTATATAAAAATAAATTTTATATAAAAAAAAAATTTATATAAAAAAAAATTTTATATAAAAAAATTTTTATATAAAAAAAAATTTTATATAAAAAAAGTTTTTATATAAAAAAAATTTTATATAAAAAAGTTTTTATATAAAAAAAGTTTTTATATAAAAAACAATTTTATATAAAAAAAAATTTTATATAAAACAAAATTTTATATAAAAAAAAATTTTATATAAAAAACAAATTTATAAAAAAAATTTATAAAAAAAAATTTTATATAAAAAAAATTTTTATATAAAAAAAAATTTTATAAAAAAAATTTTATATAAAAAAAATTTTATATAAAAAAATTTTATATAAAAAAAAAATTTATATAAAAAATTTTTTTTATATAAAACAAAAATTTATATAGAAAAAAATTTTATATAAAAAAAAATTTTATATAAAAAAATTTTATAAACAAAATTTTATATAAAAAAAAATTTATATAAAAAAACATTTTATATAAAAAAAATTTTATATAAAACAAAATTTTATATAAAAAAAAAATTTATATAAAAGTTTTTATATAAAAAAAGGTTTTATATAAAAAAAGTTTTATATAAAAAAATTTTTTATATAAAAAATTTTTTTATATAAAAAAATTTTTTATATAAAAACGTTTTTATATAAGAAAAGTTTTTATATAAAAAAAATTTTTATAGAAAAAAAAATTTTATATAAAAAAAAATTTTATATAAAACAAAATTTTATATAAAAAAAATTTTTATATAAAAAAAAAAATTTATAAAAAAAATTTATAAAAAAAAATTTTATATAAAAAAAATTTTTATATAAAAAAAAAATTTTATAAAAAAAAATTTTATATAAAAAAAAATATATAAAAAAAAATTTATATAAAAAATAAATTTATATAAAAAAAAATTTATATAACAAACATTTTTATATAAAACCATTTTTTTATATAAACAAAATTTTTATATAAAAAAAATTTAAAAAAAAAATTTTATATAAAAAATTTTTATATAAAATTTTTTTTTATATAAATACACGATGAATAGCAACTAGCCAAGCTTTGATGATTCCAACAAATGTGTGTTGTAGGGATACGCACAGTTGTTCGAACCTTATAAAAAAAATGTTATATAAAAAAAAATTTTATATAAAAAAAAATTTTATATAAAAAAAATTTTATATAAAAAAAAATTATATAAAAAAAAATTTTATATAAAAAAAAAATTTATATAAAAAAAAAATTTATATACAAAAATTTTATATAAAAAAAAATTTATATAAAAAAAAAATTTTATATAAAAAAAAATTTTATATAAAAGTTTTTATATAAAAAAAGGTTTTATATAAAAAAAGTTTTTATATAAAAAAAAATTTTATATAAAAAAAAATTTTATATAAAAAAATATTTATATACAAAAATTTTTATATAAAAAAAATGTTATATAAAAAAATTTTAAATAAAAAATGTTATATAAAAAAAATTTATAAAATTTTTTATATAAAAAAATTTATATAAAAAAAATTTTATATAAATTTTTTTATTATATAAAAAAAAATTTATATAACAAAATTTTTTATATAAAACCATTTTTTTATATAAACAAAATTTTTATATAAACAAAATTTTAAAAAAAAATTTTATATAAAAAAAATTTTTATATAAAATTTTTTTTTATATAAATACACGATGAATAGCAACTAGCCAAGCTTTGATGATTCCAACAAATGTGTGTTGTAGGGATACGCACAGTTGTTCGAACCTTATAAAAAAAAATTTTATATAAAAAAAAATTTTATATAAAAAAAAATTTTATATAAAAAAAAAATTTATATAAAAAAACATTTTATATACAAAAATTTTATATAAAAAAAAAATTTATATAAAAAATTTTTTTTATATAAAACAAAAATTTATATAGAAAAAAATTTTATATAAAAAAAAATTTTATATAAAAAAATTTTATAAACAAAATTTTATATAAAAAAAAATTTATATAAAAAAACATTTTATATAAAAAAAATTTTATATAAAACCAAATTTTATATAAAAAAAAATTTTATATAAAAGTTTTTATATAAAAAAAGGTTTTATATAAAAAAAGTTTTATATAAAAAAATTTTTTATATAAAAAAATTTTTTATATAAAAAAATTTTTTATATAAAAACGTTTTTATATAAAAAAAGTTTTTATATAAAAAAAATTTTTATAGAAAAAAAAATTTTATATAAAAAAAAATTTTATATAAAACAAAATTTTATATAAAAAAAAATTTTATATAAAAAAAAAAATTTATAAAAAAAATTTATAAAAAAAAATTTTATATAAAAAAAATTTTTATATAAAAAAAAAATTTTATAAAAAAAAATTTTATATAAAAAAAAATATATAAAAAAAAATTTATATAAAAAATAAATTTATATAAAAAAAAATTTATATAACAAACATTTTTATATAAAACCATTTTTTTATATAAACAAAATTTTTATATAAAAAAAATTTTAAAAAAAAATTTTATATAAAAAAAATTTTTATATAAAATTTTTTTTTATATAAATACACGATGAATAGCAACTAGCCAAGCTTTGATGATTCCAACAAATGTGTGTTGTAGGGATACGCACAGTTGTTCGAACCTTATAAAAAAAATGTTATATAAAAAAAAATTTTATATAAAAAAAAATTTTATATAAAAAAAATTTTATATAAAAAAAATTTTATATAAAAAAAAATTATATAAAAAAAAATTTTATATAAAAAAAAAATTTATATAAAAAAAAAATTTATATACAAAAATTTTATATAAAAAAAAATTTATATAAAAAAAAAATTTTATATAAAAAAAAATTTTATATAAAAGTTTTTATATAAAAAAAGGTTTTATATAAAAAAAGTTTTTATATAAAAAAAAATTTTATATAAAAAAAAATTTTATATAAAAAAAAGTTTTATATAAAAACAGTTTTTATATAAAAAAAAATTTTATATAAAAAAAAGTTTTATATAAAAACAGTTTTTATATAAAAAAAAATTTTATATAAAAAACAATTTATATTAAAAAAAAATTTATATAAAAAATTTTTTTTATATAACACAAAATTTTATATAAAATTTTTTTTTATATAACAAAAACTTTTATATACAAAAAAATTTTATATAAAAAACAATTTTATATAAAAAACTTTTTATATAAAAAAAAAATTTATATAAAAAAACCTTTTATATAAAAAAATTATATATAAGAAAAAATATTATATAAGAAAAAATATTATATAAGAAAAAATTTTATATAAGAAAAAATTTTATATAAGAAAAAATTTTATATAAGAAAAAATTTTATATAAAAAAATTTTTATATAAAAAAAAATTTTATATAAAAAAAAATTTTATATAAAAAAAATTTTATATAAAAAAAATTTTTATATGAAAAAAATTTTATATAAAAAAATATTTATATACAAAAATTTTTATATAAAAAAAATGTTATATAAAAAAATTTTAAATAAAAAATGTTATATAAAAAAAATTTATAAAATTTTTTATATAAAAAAATTTATATAAAAAAAATTTTATATAAATTTTTTTATTATATAAAAAAAAATTTATATAACAAAATTTTTTATATAACAAATTTTTATATACAATTTTTTTTTATATAAACAATTTTTATATAAAAAAAATTGATATAAATTTTTTTTATATAAAAAAAAATTTATATAAATTTTTTTTATTTTTTTTTATATAATTTTTTTTATATAAACAAATATTATATAAAAATTTCTTTTATAATTTTTTTTTTATATAACATTTCTTTTTATATATGTTACAAACCCAGTATATCCAGAGGTCGCCAAATTAATTAAAATGCAAAGTCGTAAAAACATTTATTTTAACATTAAACACATTTATCCCAAGAACATCAAAACACCAGGAATTCATATATCCCAAACCATTCAACAACTCAGTAGATTGTCCAATAATAATAATAATAATAATACCACACTCAAGTTAAAGAGAATACAAAACTCTTACAATAACTTGACACCACGTAACTCTACACTAACAATAACAATAATAACTAATTATAATCCCGAGTTCTCGTAATACACCAGTAATACACTCGTAAGACACCAAACTTAATAATAATAATACTTAACTGAATTAATGCCAGTCTGATACAATTAGTCCAGTTACATAAGGGGGAGAAATGGGCCTCACACAGAACACTTCAATTTGAGAAATGCTGGAAGAATGACACTGAGCATTTTTTTTTTTTTTCCCTGGCCTATCGACCTTGGTGTTGGTCATTAAGGCCTTTTATTTTATTTTTTTATTTATTTATTATTAATTTAATTTTAACTTTCTGCATATTATTTTATGCATTTATTATTATTATTATTATTACATTCAAACTTAAAATTAAACTTATATAGACACTGAGCACCGGCTTTTCTCGCTATATATATTCTTTGAGAAACCTAAGTCAGAACCACAACACTCAAGGATTGGCTATCTTGTAAACTTGTAATGATCCTTGATTGGTACAGACGGCCCAATATGTTAAAGAGGGAATCTGGAGCTTCATAACACACTGTACACTCAAAAACCGACCAGGGCCGGTATTCACAAAGCATTTTAGAGTTTGGACTTGTTCGTATGTTTCAATTCTGACCTCACCATAGTGTTTCAGGTTCATTTCGAAGCAGTGAATGGTTTTGCTATTCTATTTGTGTGAGCTTTTATTAAGATTTCGAAGCAGTGCCGGGTCCTAGTCCTTGCCATGAATAAATGCTTACGAACAAAATTTTAAGTTAAGAGTGAACTTTGTTTTTGTGAATACGGCTCCAGGTCTTGGTCTCTCCTCGCATCCTTTTCAGGGTCGAACCAGGCAACGAGCAGTTGTGGTGTGATGTAGGTCTTCCAGTCCCGTAACATATATATATATAAAAAAAATTATTTATATAATAAATTGTTTTTATATAAACAAAATTTTTGTCCTGATCCCTTGGCACGATGAATTGCAACCAGCCAAGCTTTGATGATTGGAACAAATGTGTGTTGTAGGCAGACGCACAGTTATTGTTCAAAGGTAGGCTGTTTGCGATTCATCTTGCCAGGGGATCGGGACACAATTTCTGACCGCGAGTGTACCATGGATGTGTGTGTGTGTTTAGAGGCTTCTGATTCCTCCTGACTATGCCATGAAACAAGCTCCTTCCATATATGTGTGTGTGTTTAGAGGCTTCTGATTCCTCCTGACTATGCCATGAAACAAGCTCCTTCCATATATGTGTGTGTGTTAGAGAGAGAGAGAATGTGTGTGTGTGTGTGTTAGAGAGAGAGAGAATGTGTGTGTGTTAGAGAGAGAGAGAATGTGTGTGTGTGTGTGTTAGAGAGAGAGAGAATGTGTGTGTGTGTGTGTTAGAGAGAGAGAGAATGTGTGTGTGTGTGTGTTAGAGAGAGAGACAATGTGTGTGTGTTAGAGAGAGAGACAATGTGTGTGTGTGTGTGTTAGAGAGAGAATGAGTGTGTGTGTGTGTGTGTTTAGAGGCTTCTGATTCCTCCTACCCATGCCATGAAACAAGCTCCTTCCATATAGGTGTGTGAGAGAGAGAGAGAGAAAGAGTGTGTGTCAGAGGGAGAGACAATGTGTGTGTGTGTTTGGAGGCTTCTGATTCCTCCAAACTATTCCATAAAACAAACTCCTTCCATATAGAAGTGTTCTTACTCTTGCATTCTGTAAATAGAAATCAGAAAAAAAAACAATACCACACATAGTTATTCACGGTAAATTTACAGAAGTACTGAGTTCACTATATTGTATATTTTAGTATCATTACCCACTATTTTGGACCATTCTAACACACTTTTCATCTATGGTGTTTCTCTCAGAAATGCCCCGTTTTACAAATATAATTTGGAAATTAGTTTGACCTAACCTAGACTACAGCAGACTACCGGGACCTAACCTGGGCAAACTACCGGGATATAACCAGTATAAACTATCATAAAGTGACCAGGGTAAATTCCCGGGACCTAGCCGGATGTGGTAACACTGCTCAGCCCTAGCCAAGAACACAGTACTTGTGTAATAATACCCTCATAATAAATAATGAATGAAGAATACAAATTACATTATTATTGAAGAATACAAAACAAATAATAAATGAAGAATAACAAATTAAGAATAAATAAATGACTGCAAAATAAATAATAAATTAAGAATAAAAAATTATATATATTTTGCATTCTATTTAATTTGAGCTTGAACAATGAAGCAGGGTTGGGTTATCATCCAAAGATACTGTACAGGTATGGAGAGTGACCAACAATCTATTATGGTACCATATGTACAATTATCTTATCCAATTGTGCATATTTTGGTTTGCTTGGTTAGGCTCCTTCCACACGAAAGGCAAAAAAACTGCGGGCAGACACTTTTACCAATAATGTGGGTGGGTGGTAGACACAAGTGGTAAATGGCTGCCAGAGACCGTTTGATATGGTAACACTTGTATAAAGCGAGAGAATTTCACTGGGTTGCCCGTGCCTGCTGTCTTTTTGGCTCTCGTGTGGATGGGACTTAATATTAAGGGGGTGCTGTGGGTCGGGGGGGGGGGGTGCGGTGGGTTTTGGGTGGGTCGGGGGGGGTGCGGGAGTAGGGGGACAGGCTTTAGGGGGGTGCGGGAGTAAAGGACAGGCTTGGGGGAGAGTGACCATCAATCTATTATGGTACCGTATGTACAATTATATTATCCACTTTGACATTGTTTGGTTTGCTTGGTTAGTGAGTACAGTAGTTGCTTGTATCCAGTTTACATTCTTTGGTTTGCTTGGTTAGTGAGTACGGATAGTTGCTTCTATGATATGGTACGTATAAATTGTGTAATGTGCGCAAGTCCACAAGGAAGGAAAGAAACACGGAGTCCCAAGCTCTTTCGTGTATTCACATCTTGAGGGGAAATACAGATGTGAATACACGAAAGCACTTGGGACTGTGTTTCTTTCCTTCCTTGTGGACTTACACATATTCCTGGATCACGTGCCCAAAGTGATTTATTTGCAAATTGGGTAATATTAAAGCATTTGTCCATAATGTCTTTTTGACTCCAGGTTTTCAGGATGCAATGTTTAATAGTGTGTTTGTAACCAATCTGTTGTTTACATCTGTCACAAATGAGTGTTTTGGGAGATCTCCCCCCAACCAATCTCCAAAAACACTAATGATTTCGTTGCCTTATCATCTGTATACTATTCTGGATAGTGGACAGTAGAATATATGGTCATACTTTGAGTAAAGTGCACAAAGTGTATGGAAAAGGTACAAAAAAAAATAACGTAATTTTGTAGCGTACTTTTACCATAATTCCATACCAGCCTTGATTCCATGTCCATGTTTTTCATTTCCATGCTCACACTATGACCTTTCATGATTCTTTCTCTTACATATTATGCCCTGAAATTGATCTACTCCCCTGTGTAGCTCTCTTTCACTCTCTGCTGGTAATACTGTGTCACCTGGAAATAAGCTTGTCACCAGAGACCTTTTTATTCCACTCAGCCTCATATTCTCTTTTCATACTGGTGTGTTTTGTATAGTACTGTACTAAGGGGGTGTGGTGGGTGTAGGGGATAGACTTGGGGGGTGGGGGTTGTAGTAATCACTGGTATTGGTCTGTGTTTGTTCCTACCTGCCTTACAACCCCGGCTGAGGATTTTTAGGCGGATAACAACATTACCAGGTGGGTAAGTTGATCCTCGTTTAAGTTGGAACAGAGCAGCACGGGAATAACAAAGTGTAACCATTGTGTTTGTAACAATCACTGTCTTTACTCTCCACTTGTAGAATAATTAGTCCCTCACTGTCCTCTTCATTCATGATGGTGAATGTGGTGCAGGTGGGATGAGAGGTCAATATGCTGACCTTGGCTGCCCCAGGGAGTGCCAAACCACACGTCTGTGTGTGTGTGTGTTTGGAGGCTTCTGATTCCTCCAAACTATGCCAACAAACCACCTCCTTCCATATAGGTGTGTGTGTTTGTGTTAGAGAGAGAGAGGGAGAGTGTGTGTGTGTTAGAGAGAGAGAGAGTGAGTGAGAATGTGTGTGTGTGTGTGTGTGTGTTAGAGAGAGAGAGGGAGAGACAATGTGTGTGTGTGTGTGTTTGGAGGGTTCTGATTCCTCCAAACTATTCCACGAAACAAGCTCCTTCCATATAGGTGTGTGTGTGTTAGAGAGAGAATGTGTGTGTGTGTGTGTGTGTGTAGGCTTCTGATTCCTCCTAACCATGCCATGAAACAAGCTCCTTCCATATAGGTGTGTGTGTGTGTGTGTTAGAGAGAGAATGTGTGTGTATATGTGTGTTAGAGAGAGAATGTGTGTGTGTGTGTGTGTGTGTGGAGGCTTCTGATTCCTCCTAACCATGCCATGAAACAAGCTCCATCCATATAGGTGTGTGTTAGAGAGAGAATGTGTGTGTATATGTGTGTTAGAGAGAGAATGTGTGTATATGTGTGTTAGAGAGAGAATGTGTGTGTGTGTGTGTGTGTGTGGAGGCTTCTGATTCCTCCTAACCATGCCATGAAACAAGCTCTATCCATATAGGTGTGTGTGTGTGTGTGTGTTAGAGAGGAGGGAGAGAGAATAGGTGTGTGTGTGTGTTTGGAGGCTTCTGATTCCTCCAAACTATGCCACCAAACCAACTCCTTCCATATACTGTAGGTGTGTGTGTTTCATGTTAATATTTAGAGGAATTATTTGCTCTAAGTTTACCACCCAACATTGTACTGTCTCTCTAAAGGGGGTGCGGGAATAGGGGGACAGGCTTGGGGGGGGGGTTTAGGGGGGTGCAGGAGTAGGGCACAGGCTTGGGGTGGTTTTGGGGGATGCGGGAGTAGGGGGACAGGCTGGGGGGGGGGGGGGGTTAGGGGGGTGCTGGAATAGAGGACAAGCCTTCTACCCACCCCAAGCCTGTCCCCCTATTCCCTCACCCCCAACCCCCCCCCCCCCCCCCCAAGCCTTGTCCCCTACTCCCGCACCCCCTTAGGCTGCGTTTACACCAAGCGAGTTAAGTCAAGGCGAGTCAAGGCGAGTCAAAATGAGTGATACGGGAGGTGCCATTTTTTCATGAGTCACGGCAAGTTACCCCTATATGGATCATTATATTTGACACCAACTGTATGTATGTATGTACAGTCTAATTTATATAATAATATACAGTTTGTATGTATGTGTATGTAGGTTGGATTTAGAAATATGTTTATTACTAATTAATTTATCTACTTTACAGGTGTGTAGTGAAAAGAGAAGAAGAGAGGAGGAGGAGGAGAGGAGAGAAGGAGAACACAAGAGAAGAGAGAAAAGGAGAACACAAGAGAGAAAGTGAACACAATGATTACTGAGGTCCTGATATGTTTATGTATGTGTGTATGTGTGTGTATGTACGTGTGTCTGTGTGTGTGTGTACGTGTGTCTGTGTATGTGTGTGTGTGTGTGTATGTATGTGTGTTTATGTATGTGTGTGTGTGTGTATGTATGTGTGTGTGTGTGTACATGTGTGTGTGTGTGTGTGTGTGTGTCTGTGTGTGTGTGTATGTATGTGTGTGTGACATAATGAGAGGTTTATATTCTCCTATATTAACCTTTTATCAAACCTTTCCTTTACACACTTTATCAACATGTTCTTTCTTCCTTCTTTATTTTCTTTCCTCTCTCCTCTCTTTATTCTGCCTTTTTTCTTATGCCTCTCTTTATTTTTCCTCTTTCTCCTCTCCTTTTATCCATCTTCTCTTATTTCCCCTCTGTCTCTTCCTCTCTCTTTATTCTTGCTTTCTCCTTTCCTCTCTCTTTATTCGTTCTACTATTTCCTTCTTCTATATCTTCTCTTTATCTCCTTGCTTTCTTTTTTCCTTCATAGATATTTATTCTCTTATTTTCTCTTATTCCTCCTTCTATATTATTTACTTATTTCTTTTTCTCTCTTATTCCTTCTTTGTCTCTTATCTCTCTTATTCCTTCTGGTACCAGATGAACAAAAGGACCACATGAACAAAAATAAAAATAATAAT